>JAJSOF020000041.1:9438644-9503644 GCA_025594305.2 Periplaneta americana | reverse complement strand
ATAAAATATTAATTGACTTACGAAAATACAACTGTCTTCAAATATACTATTGTACCATCTCAACATTACGCTAGATGGCAGTAGTGTGTTATGATTTGCTGTTTTCTTGTTATCAGTTGTGCCAATTATGGAATCTTCATTGAACTCTGTGGACGGTTACTAGTCAAGAAGGCTTTGTTGATTCAGTTTCATTTTTATTAAAACATTTGCATTCCACTTCAATTATCCGGATCTCAGTAATCAACGTCACTTGACAGATGATTTTTAGTATTAAACAATCTCTGATACGTGACTATTCATAATATCATATAGCAGAAGCTATAACATAACCTAACTAATATACACAAGTGTTAGAAAAGTTTTAATTAGGGATGATGAAATATTCAAGAAACGCTTTAATTAACGATGATGAAATAAAAAATAAAATGGATAATTTTAAAAGAAACAATTATTGAAAGTACAATTTTCAAATTTGAATGTTTTAGTGGTTGATGTTAGTGTTTCATATTAGACGTGTGCGTAAAAGAAGTGAACTCGTTGATGTACATGGTGTATTACTGAACTTATTCAGGATTTCCGAATGGTGCTCTTCATTTATTCGTAAATAGGGTTTCAGGGAAGATGCATAGCTATGACCAATGATCTTTATTAATTCTTGTTCTTGAAAGCCAATGCGAGTCATATTTGAAACTGCTGTGCATCGACTGGAGTGGTTTGTAATTTTTTTTTAACGTCCAGGTCAGTGCAGTTTGAAATGTTGGCAAACAAAGAAACAAATGCTAGGGTAGTGATAAAAACAAACAAATGCTAGGGTAGTGATAAAAATAAACAAATGCTAGGGAAGCGATAAAATTGTGCGATAAGCAGCCATGATTGGTTGAAATACGTCCTTTCATACCGTTTTATTGGTCAAAAGTAGTATGACTAGTAAAAGTGTAATAGTCAGAAAAACTACTGAGCTAAAGAAAGTCAAAATTTGTACATTCACTAGTTTTTTTATTTTATTGGGTTATTTTACGACGCTGTATCAACATCTAGGTTATTTAGCGTCTGAATGATATGAAGGTGATAATGCCGGTGAAATGAGTCCGGGGTCCAGCACCGAAAGTTACCCAGCATTTGCTCATATTGGGTTGAGGGAAAACCCCGGAAAAAACCTCAACCAGGTAACTTGCCCCGACCGGGATTCGAACCCGGGCCACCTGGTTTCGCAGCCAGACGCGCTGACCGTTACTCCACAGGTGTACATTCACTAGTTCCCACATACTAAACCTCTGTACAAATTTTCAGGCAATTCTGACATGTCATGGTATTTCGTTGTCCGATTTCATATGGAATAGCCCATACTGGACTTGAAGCTGATAATTTCATGTGTCTACAGTTGCAGGCCGTTGGCTGTAATCCAATCCTTCGTTACATCTCCATTCCAGATGTCAATAACAGCTTGCAAGGTCACGCCTTCAGCTTCTGTTACATGTGAAACATTACGTCAGACCTTATCAGTTGTCTTACCTAATCGGTGTGGTGGGGGATAGGTGGAACAATCTGTATAAAAACAGCGGTATTGTAACCTAAGTATGAGTCATCATGGACAGCGTCCTCAACAAGATAGGAGCAGGAAATGATTTCGTAAAAACGACAAGCGTGAAGGAGTGTTCCGTATACCTGCCTAAACGGTTTGCATCACTAACAGATGCAGAGTTCGAAAAGATAAATACGGGGCCGCAAATGGCGTTATATAGGCCTACAACGGTGTTGCCGAGAATAAAATGTTTCAACTGGAATTTAAACTAAAAAACAACTAAAAAGCGCTGGTAGATATTTAAATTGTCAGTGTAGTGTTAGCGGTAGTAGTTTAATATAATAAAATATTGATTTGTGGTGTCAGTGATATAATTTATTTTGTGCGAGATCGTGCGTATTTGCTTGTTTTCCGCACAGAACCAATACGCGGTAAGTGTGAAATACCACATTCACTATTCCCAACGTAACACATATAACAATTTCCCTCTTCTTACCGCTTAAGCGCGACATTCATTTTACTGCTTTAGGCTTTTAACATATTATTTTTAGAGACGTTTAACATAGTAATAATTATAAATTGGAAACTTACCACTGCAATTTCACCTAAATTGCAATGTTAATTATTGTTTTTAAATATTTGCAAAAATTAAGTAAAGTCTACTACTCCACGAAACTTATTGCATTCCTGATACAAGTAACATTAAGGAAGCCGTGAAAAAGTCAACGAGATTCCAGATGCCGATGTTATTACTGCAATATGTTATATAAATAATATTGTTAAAATATTAAAATGAAAAATAAATCATTACATAACCTTACCGTTTGTTTTAAGTTCGCATTTATAGATTGGGGGAAAAAACGACAGACGTATATCACGGCCTGCTGGAGTATAGTAAACACAGAAAACATTTTACAGCAACAATGTTGAAGAAAGATATTTTGGTGTTCCGAAGTTGGCGTCATTAAACAGAAACCAAGATGGAGATTTCATTGCAACGAATTAGAAATTCGTCTTTCAGGTATGTAATAAACGATCTTCGCACAAAAAAATGTACGATACACGAGCGGTATGTTTGTTTTCATGGTCGAGAAAAAGATTGAAAAAGCGAAACGTAGTTGAGCTTTTTAAATCTTTTCCTCGACCATGAAAACGTCAACATACCGCTCTTGTAACGTATATTACTATATCTTAGGTTATGATGTATATATCGATTTGTTTTATTAGATTTATTTTATTTTTTTATTTTAGAGTTGTTCTGGGTTTTATGGGTTTTTATTTTGTTATTAATTATATAATTTATTTTTATGTTCGACCATGCCGAAATGTAGTAATATATTATACACCTGGTAGCAGTCCTTTAATGCATGTCATTAAAGTACACCTACTCATTAAAGTACAGGTGTTCAGCCAATGACAAGTCAGCTTTGTACCGTTATATCGATTATTCTCGGATATGCAATCGAAAGACAATTAGGGAAAAGTCACGGAGGCTGGAAATCCAATACTGTCGCAGAAGGTTATGTTCTGTTACTATAATAATTAGCGTTAATTGTAAATAATATTCAAATAAATTCATTTTGTCATCTCGTTTTTCAATTCTAAATCAATTTCCAGGTTCTCTGCCAAGGTCAATGACATTCGGCCTCGGAAAAAATCAATACTTTCGCGTCTGCGCACATCTCACAATACAGGTCAGTTCGCACATAACCATAAGACCTAATTTTCATTAATTTCAAGTTAGAAATATGGTCGAGCATAAAAAGTCGTATGAAACTCGCCTATAATGGTAATTAAAACGCTCGTATGAAAATTATGAAACTCGCTTGCGCTCGTTTCATAAACAAACATACTTGCGGCTTAATAACTACCATTATAGGCTCGTTGCTTAATGTACTATTATTGAATGGGATATTATTAGCTTTAATTCTGGATCTTATAGGGTAAAGGTGCCTAATTCCGTGATACCCCTAATCCCGTGATACAATTTCAATTGACTGCCATGGAGTTGTGGGCTCTGACTTTTTAAGTGTTTGAAATACCTAACAGATGCCAGGAGATGTCTTCTTTTCAATTCTATTGACTACCCGCCTTTGCAGTCGACTGGGGAAGCTTTTGTTCAGTGAAAGGTGGTTGACCAGTAAGTTTTTCTTTCTCTTGTGACCGCTCCTGAAGAAAGATTTTATATTTGAGGTAAGAATTAATATAACATTATAAAAATGATATATTACTGTAGATTATAGTCAGCTGAATCAATGTGTATGATTATTTGAACATTGTGAGACAATAACAATGCTACAGGAGCTTTCCTATTTTCGGATTTATTTTCATATTTCTCCTCCCTGGCTCACTCGACCAGTGATGCCAACGCTAAATCGTGAAAATTAATATCTATGAAAGAAAATAGTTCGTGGAAATAATAATAGAAATAAGTTATAGAAAACATCAATTAATTATAATAAAATAATAGGGGATATATTTAACTTAATTACTGCTGTTGTTAGGAATATAAATAATGAAAAATAATTGTTTCATAGTTCAATTTATTCAAATTTAATTTTGCATTGAATTTAACTTTCAGTTTATTTTGTTTATAATATATTAATCTATACTAATAATAAATCTGTAGCCGAAATTTTTCTGGTAATTTTCGATTTTCCAAAAATAATTGGTCCTAACATATATAATTAACCACCCTGAAACCGAAAATCGCTTTTTTGAAATGTTTGTTTGTATGTCTGTCTGTATGTTTGTTACCTTTTCACGCGATAATGGCTGAACCGATTTATATGAAAATTGGAATATAAATTAAGTTCGTTGTAACTTACATTTTAGGCTATATGGCATTTAAAATACTTTATTTAAAAGGTGGGTTATAAGGGGGCCTGAATTAAATAAATCGAAATATCTCGCTTATTATTGATTTTTGTGAAAAATGTTACATAACAAAAGTTTCTTTGAAAATGATTTCCGATAAGTTTTATTCTTAACAAAATTTTGATAGGACTGATATTTAATGAGATAAATGAGTTTTAAAATTAAAATAACGCCATCTAAGACGGTGCAATGAATTAAGAACAAATGACTTCGTCTATAAGGGGCCTTGGACAACAACAATCGAAACAGGGGCCTTGGACATCAACAATCGAAAGCTATTAAATATAGCCTACAGAAAATGTGATAGGCTATTTTGTACATTCGTTTTCTGTATTTCTTAAAATAATATTTATGTACACTCATTTTAATCTCAGAGAATTAACGACAACGAGAGTGTATTGATTTAGTATGCAGTAATAGTACGTTAGCTTAGCAATCCATTATTTTATAATTCAAATTTTAACTATGCTAAATTGAATCGTGTTAAAATACATAAAATATATATGCAATAAATGCAATGCAAAAAAAAAAAAATTGGGTAATGAGCGAAGCAGATTATCTTGCGCTGTTGTAAAAGTTGTTCCCTGGATCAAACGTCCTATTTTAAATATGTAATTACTTTATATTTATTTGTAACAGGTGCAGCGGAGCGCACGGGTACGGCTAGTATGTAATATGTATGCCTGTAGTTATACAATTATCTTTTATGAAATTTGTCACTTAGGCCTTTTTCTATGTTGTAATTTCTTGCTTAATCCATATTAAAACAATATACCATGACTTTAAAGTGTTTTTCAAAATAGACGTTTGTTTTCTGAGAATTTAATGAGGATTATTTTAGTATCACGGAATTAGGAAACAATTATCACTGAATTTGGATCCCTGTCACGGATTTAGGAGCCACTGTATAACAAAGAAGAATCATATATTATATACCAAACTTGTGAAACTGTTGACACTGAATGTTGTAAAAACAGTAGCTAAGGGTCCAAATAACGTCATTTAGGTGTTATTTGAAAATTTTTATTAGAATTTCGGCATAAATATAGACTTTATTAAATATGTCACGTAATGTTGGAAGTTCCTGTACCAAATTTAAGGACTTACATATACAATTAAAATGTGTGGGGTTTAGGAATGGAGATATCAAGTTTAAATTATATATATTTGAATATATAATTTCTTCAACCCTATTTTACCCGAATGTACATTAGGGTTATAGTTATAGCCTGAGTTTATATTATTATAATGAGAATTCATTTGACGTGGGTAACCCAGTCTTGCTACTTAAAATTAACACTTATATCTACTGCATTAATTTGAATTATTTACAAGTTCTTAAATATATTACATATAAAATTACAAAACTGTTTATAACAGCATATTTTTGTGAACACATTGAATAGTGGTTTGTCATATATTACATTACAAAAATGTAAATGTCTGATCAAAATAAATCTTTTGTTTTCGAACACTGGACAATGAAACAAAAGGTGACCACAGTTTGCTGTTCCTCACAGATACATAAATAGCCATTGTCCTTATGTACTTTAAATCGTTCTAGATAAGACCCAAATTTCCCATGACCCGATAAAAATTGTGTTAGTATAAAATCCGGTATAATTTTGTTGCTATTTAAGCGGGTGTCGACGCTAGGAAAGAAGATTTCTCTCGTAACTGAACCCTTTGTACTGCATAGCCACTGATTGTTCCAGCTATTCATTATGTGCTCATTTATTTTTCTTTTTGCATATGAATAAGGACACAGACTATAGCCAGCTCATAGATGGTCATCGTGCCTCACTTGAGAATTTGTGCCTCACTGACCTTCACAGAGCTTATCGCTCTGAGTGACATCATCTTCACAGTCCCCGTTCCTCCCTCACGTAGCTCCTAGGCGTGGGCAGTTTCTATATCAGTTTCATAAGCAATATCAGTGGTGGCATAATGGCATTATCAAAGCAGTGTGTACGAGTTAGAAAACGATTATTTCATGAGAAATGGGAGGAAGAGTTTTTTTGCTGTTTAGAAGGGGAGAACATACGATGTATGTTATGCTCGAAAATCCTATTAGGCATTAATAAATTTAATATACAACGACATTACTCCTTATGTCATAAAGAACATGCTGAATTAGAAGGTAAGACAAATTAAATGTTATTTTTCGTACTATTCCAAAGAAAATTTATGATCTTAACATTTGCATAGTATACTAAATACGACATTATACCTTAAACACGCTGCATTAAAAGGTAGCCTACGAGGAATTAAATGTTGTTTGTACGTATTATTTCCAAAAGAAATTTATAAAAATATATATATATATATATATCAAATGTGCGTAGAAAACGAAATATGATTTTCTGAAATTATTTTAGGTCGAGAACGTGGTGCAAATCAATAAGTAATCTTGAGAAACGCCAGAATATTCAAGAAAATAAACGTAGACAACGTGATGGAATATTATTGGCTAGTTACACAATTTATCGCCTGTGATTTAAATCAATTCAACTACGGAGAAACAGTAAAGAGGTTTATGATTAAAGCTGGCGAATTAATTTGCCAAATTGAATAAAAGTTTTCGAGTCTCTCACGTTAACCAAGCGCTTTCCTAATAATTCGCCACTGACCGCCTTAGCAATTACGATAAGATGACGCAGGTCACAGCAGTTTATATTTCCCATCCTACTCTGCAGTCTCCTCTCCTAGTAAACAAACTACAGAGTGATTTATATAGAACTGACACATTTCTTTCATTAATTGTTTCAAAACGAATTGTGCTAGGGACAACTTATTATAACTAAAATGTAGAGGAATTTTGGGAGATTATTTACCTCTATAGCAAATGTTGTCCGGCGTTGTCAAATCCGGAGATCTCGGTGGCCACAGGTTCCTGGAAATTATTCGGTCGTCACATAACCGGATAAATGGAACCATGTGATGGACAATATGCCAGGATTTTGCATAATGAACGTCTGAAACCAACGACAATAAGTTACTAGATGCGCAGATGTTTATGTTTTATTCCTATTGCTGGCAGCTGTTTTCGACATTTTGTGTCAACGTGAAAATTTAGTACACATTAAATCAACGACTCTTCCTTGTGAAGCAATACTGGATTACGAATTCAATTACAGCTACTCAAAGGGCATACCAGAGAGAATTTGGTGTTCGCAATCCTCCCAAAAGAAACACAATACTGGGACTGGTAAACAAATTGGTAACAACTGGATCTCTGGTGAGTGAAAAGGGCAAGCATCGTTCATCTAGGCTTCCCACGGTTGTTGTTGACGTAAGAGCACGACTGGAGCAGTCACCCAAAAAATCATTAAGACGTTTGTCGCAGGAGACAGGGTACACCTACTCAATGTGTCAGAGAGCCTAAAGCCATATAGGGTTACGGTTGTTCATCAGCTACAGGAACCAGATAATGATAAAAGATTGAATTATTGTAGTTGGTTTCAGACGTTCATTGTGCAAAATCCTGCCATATTGTCCATCACATGGTTCACAGATGAAGCATGGTTCCATTTATCCGGTTATGTGACGACCGAATAATTTCCAGGAACCTGTGGCCACCGAGATCTCCGGATTTGACAACGCCGGACAACATTTGCTATAGAGGTAAATAATCTCCAAAAATTCCTCTACATTTTAGGTATAATAAGTTGTCGCTAGCACAATTCGTTTTGAAACAATTAATGAAAGAAATGTGTCAGTTCTATATAAATCACTCTGTATTTCAAATCCATTGCCTCACGTAACCGAAAATTGTGTCCATGTCTGCTATAGCTCAAATTGAAGTTCGAAACTGCAGCACTCATCTCATCACATGATAAAAACTTGACGCATGTAAAATCGGAAAGCAACATTTCGCACCAAGTCATAAACGCAAGTGTGACAAGAGGTCAAGAAGCCTTTCAATGGGTACAAACGCTAAATTTGTAGTAAGTACCAAGTTTTTATTGCCATGTCTATTTTGTGTTATTTTCAAATGTGAACTGTTCGGTACTAATAAATCATAAAGTGACATACACTCCGCATTGCTTAATAATAATGCCCAATTCAAGACCAGAGAAGGGGTCAAGGGGAAAACAACAGCGCTGTGTTATCAATGTTAAGAACTTTGACCGGCGTGATAAGGCAAAGTATTTGTATTATAAAAGAAAATTCGTCTGTGTGGTAAGATATATTAGCACCATGAACTACAAAAAGCATTGTGCGCTATACCATCGAGAGACTTGCGATGGGGCATGGCACACAATATACTGCGGCCAACCATATGCAACAGAGTCAGCCATAGCGACAAATGACTGCGAAGTGTATAGAATGGTGCTTATACAGCGATGGTTATCCGTAAGTACAAACATATCTTTATATATGTCAATTCAATTCAATTTATTTTGGCCATTAGACATACAGTTTTAGGCTTCGTCAGAATACATTTAAAAACATATAAATATATTTAAAAAAACACTAATAAAAGAAACAGTAAAATTTAAATAGTGCAATGAAAACATGAAATAATTTGAAACTTTTAAATTAAAGAAAACTAACTAAATTGCAATACAAAGTATATGATTATGTCTCGTGACCAGAATATTGTACGAAATGGAAATATAAAAATTGCAGATTTATCCTTCGAAGGGGTGGAAAAATTCAAATATCTTGGAGCAACAGTAACAAATATAAATGACACTCAAGAGGAAATTAAACGCAGAATAAATATGGGAAATGCCTGTTATTATTCGGTTGAGAAGCTTTTATCATCTAGTCTGCTGTCAAAAAATCTGAAAGTTAGAATTTATAAAACAGTTATATTACCGGTTGTTCTGTATGGTTGTGAAACTTGGACTCTCACTCTGAGAGAGGAACATAGGTTAAGGGTGTTTGAGAATAAGGTGCTTAGGAAAATATTTGGGGCTAAGCGGGATGAAGTTACAGGAGAATGGAGAAAGTTACACAACGCAGAACTGCACGCATTGTATTCTTCACCTGGCATAATTAGGAACATTAAATCCAGACGTTTGAGATGGGCAGGGCATGTAGCACGTATGGACGAATCCAGAAATGCATATAGTGTGTTAGTTGGGAGACCGGAGGGAAAAAGACCTTTGGGGAGGCCGAGACGTAGATGGGAGGATAATATTAAAATGGATTTGAGGGAGGTGGGATATGATGATAGAGACTGGATTAATATTGCACAGGATAGGGACCGATGGCGGGCTTATGTGAGGGCGGCAATGAACCTTCGGGTTCCTTAAAAGCCATTTGTAAGTAAATAAGTAACTAAATTGCAATTAAACTTATTTATTAAAAACCAATTTCATACAAATTTGTGTTGAAAAACTCAGCAACAGAATAAAAAGGATTATTTAATAACCAATTGTAATGAATAATTTCGAGGGAAAAATTGTTCCGGAGCCGGGTATCGAACTCGGGACCTTTGGTTTAACGTACCAACGCTCTACCACTGAGCTACCCGGGAACTCTAACCGACACCGATCCAATTTTTCCCTCTATATCCACATACCTCAAAGTGGGCTGACAACCGTCAAGCAACCAACTTCGAGTGCACACTAACTCCGTATGACTTAAATTGTGGTTTTCTGTTAACGAACGGTGACGTGTATTATGCAAATCAAGATTTCAGGTATAACTCCCTGTAAAGTTGATTTGAATAATTTCGAGGGAAAAATTGTTCCGGAGCCGGGTATCGAACACGGGACCTTTGGTTTAACGTGCCAACGCTGTACCACTGAGCTACCCGGGAACTCTAACCGACACCGATCCAATTTTTCCCTCTATATCCACAGACCTCAAAGTGGGCTGACAACCGTCAAGCAACCAACTTCGAGTGCACACTAACTCCGTGTGACTTAAATTGTGGTTTTCTGTTAACGAACAGTGACGTGTATTATGCAAATCAAGATTTCAGGTATAACTCCCTGTAAAGTTGATTTGAATAATTTCGAGGGAAAAATTGTTCCGGAAAAATTGGATCGGTGTCGGTTAGAGTTCCCGGGTAGCTCAGTGGTAGAGCGTTGGTACGTTAAACCAAAGGTCCCGGGTTCGATACCCGGCTCCGGAACAATTTTTCCTCGAAATTATTCAAATCAACTTTACAGGAGTTATACCTGAAATCTTGATTTGCACAACCAATTGTAATATCTAGTTTTGAAGCTATTGATTGGTAATTTATAATATTGACTTGGGAGCTTATTATTTTATATTGATATTTATTTATTTCAACAATCTCTGTTCACGTCATGGCGGATTGGATGTGTTCCAGTTCTTCATCCGCCATCACTCTCTATACAAACATTACAAGAACTACTGCATATTGAACCTATAAGTATCCTCTGTACACCATAATAATAATAATAATAATAATAATAATAATAATAATAATAATAATAATAATAATAATAATAATAAATGTAGCCGAAATGTTTCTGGTAATTTTCGATTTTCCAAAAATAATTGGTCCTAACATATATAATTAACCACCCTGAAACCGAAAATCGCTTTTTTGAAATTTTTGTTTGTATGTCTGTCTGTCTGTCTGTATGTTTGTTACCTTTTCACGCGATAATGGCTGAACGGATTTCGATTAAAATTGGAATATAAATTAAGTTCGTTGTAACTTAGATTTTAGGCTACATGGCATTCAAAATACATTATTTAAAAGGGGGGTTATAAGGGGGCCTGAATTAAATAAATCGAAATATCTCGCTTATTATTGATTTTTGTGAAAAATGTTACATAACAAAAGTTTCTTTAAAAATAATTTGCGATATGTTTTCTTCCTTGAAAAATTTTGATAGGACTGATATTTAATGAGATAAATGAGTTTTAAAATTAAAATAACTGCCATCTAAGGCCGTGTAATGAATTAAAAAACAAATGACTTCGTCTATAAGGGGCCTTGGACAGCAACAATCGGAAGCTATGAAAGATAGCCTACAGAGAATGTTTCTGTGTTTGTATGAAGTAATATCGGAAGTTAATTAATTGTTTAATTATTATTTCACCATTGGAAAGTGTAGTTTCTCTAGATGGACATAATGCTATAATGTTATTACCGTCACTTTTGATATAATATAATATAATATAATATAATATAATATAATATGTAATATTATATAATATAATTTAAGCTATTTGAAGGGTTCACAACCATAGTGGGCAAGCGCCATTTACTGAATACGTAGAAAACAAGGGTTAAAATTAAGTTATTACCATAATTCAATGGAAACCTATAACAAGTAAAATAAAATATACACATTAAATCTAAATGATGTCAATCTTCATTAAACTATGGTTGCATGTAATAAAAATTAAGAAACAGGTTAAAAGAATTGTCATTGCACCAAATGAGTGGTCTCTGGGCCAAAATGATCGCATTTTAATTATTTAAATACAATTTAAATTAAGTAACATATTAAACGATTTATCCTTCTATCAAACACGAATGTTCCCTAGATCAAACGTCCTATTTTAATTATGTAATTACTTTATATTTATTTCTAACGGGTGCAGCGGAGCGCACGGGTACGGCTAGTAATAATAATAATAATAATAATAATAATAATAATAATAATAATAATAATAATAATAATAATAATGATCAGACCCACATAAATAATGTATTATATAATTATGAAATCATTATGAGTCATGGATCATATTCGCTTATCAGATGTAGAAGTTCGATATAATATAACAAACATGGCCAACAAAACAGTTTAACCTCCCTATAGTATTTCTGTGATCCTAGGTCTTTAATATTACTAAAAATATCTTGTCTCGAAATTTCGTTTGCCCTCTCTTCCAATAGTTTTCGTGTTTATAGACCCTAGTTCTCTCCATAGCCAATTTAGACCTAATCTGTTTATTTCTCCTTCCAGCTCTTTCAGCCAATTCGATTTCCAATCAGCGGCTTCCATACAAAAGATAAATGTTTTCATAATTACACTGGGGAGCTTATTATATAATTTCATCCCCATAATTAAAAAGTTTGTGTTGCTCTTGTGTAATCTACAATATGGAATATTAATTTGTTCAGTATTTCTAATTTCATGATCATGTATATTGGCCACTAATGAGTAACTGTCGATATTTTGTCGAGTGTAAAGTACTAGATCATATATATATATATATATATATATATATATATATATATATATATATATATATATATATATATACAAATTTATGATTTTTAAAATACGTGACTGTGTGAAAAGTGGCCGACAATATTCCAGATAGTTTGATTTACATAAAATTCTAATGGCTTTCGTTTGTAAAATCAAGACGCTTCCAATTTTGGTTCCATTTCCCCAGAAAATTAGGGCATATCGAATTATCGATTGAAAGAAAGAAAATTAGGCATATCTTAAATAATTTTGAGAAACGCAAGTCGTTAATTTCTTTAGCAAATATAAAACTCTTGATAGCTTTGAGCATATGTATTCGATGTGCTTATCCCATGTTAAACTGGAGTCTATAAAAAGTCCTAGAAATTTTGTGCAGTTGAGTCTGTTGTCCTTATTTATTAGATAATTTAGGCTGAAAGTTATGTTGATAGTTTTTTCTTGATTAAGCAAGAAACCATTAGATTCAAACCATAAAGCCATCTGTGATAGAGTGTCGTTGTTGAGAGCATGTAATTGATTTAGAGCAGAGGAAGAACATAGGAAAGTAGGTTATCTGCATACATAATTGTTATTGCTTTAATGAATTCTGGAAGGTCATTTATTGCTATTAAGAATAATAGAGGACCAATTATTGAGCCTTGTGGAACCCCATAATGTGTAGTGGTGAGACTTGACCAAATTTCACCTATAGCAAATAATTGACTTCTGCCATGAAGATAGGTTCTAAAAATATTTAGTGTATTCCTTGGAATATCATAAAATTCTAATGTTGATAAAACTAAATTATGATCAACACAATCGAACGCTTTAGTGAGATCACAGAATGTAGCATTAACTGGTGACTTATTTTCAAAATTTCTTAAAATTTCCGTTATTAAAAACTCAATTACATCATTTGTTGATTTAGTTTTCCTAAAGCCAGATTGGTTAGTACTAAAGAGATTTGAATTTCCAAAATAATCATAAATTTGATTGAAAATTACATAGATAGAGATTGGTTTGTAACTACTTGGACTTGTTCTATTACTTTTTTTATATATTGGGATTACTTTCGAAATTTTTAGTTGATCGGGAAATATGCCTTGTTGTAGGCAAATATTGATCATATGTGTTAGGGGAATATAAATAGAATTTATAACTTTTTCAAAAAATCATTTGATCATTAGGAAGTTTAAATGTAGAAAACAAAGAACGGACGTGGCAAAATTTTCCTTTGTTAACCGCACAATAGTAGACTGGAACAGCTTACCCGTGGCAATCTTTCAGGGTGGTCCTCTGAAAATCAATACATTTAAGGAAAGGTTGAGAAGATTAGACTGAAAATGTAATTGTAGATGCAGTGTAAATATCTAAGTTGTGTCATGTAATTAATTAGGTTGATACGTAATTAATTAAGATGATACATAATTTAGTTGATATGTAAATAAATTAGGGTGATATGTAATTAATTAAGATGATATGTAATTAAGTTTATATGTAATTAAGGTGATATGTAATTAATTAAGATGATATGTAATTAATTTTATATGTAATTAATTAAGGTGATATGTAATTAATTAAGATGATATGTAATTAAGTTTATATGTAATTAATTAAGGTGATATGTAATTAATTAAGATGATATTTAATTAAGTTGATTTGTAATTAATTAATGTGATATGTAATTACTTAAATTGGTAATAGTTGGGTGAAATAGAAGTACTTATAAGTTAGGTTTACTTTTGCTTATTGTAGGCGTTATTATAGAATAGTTTTTATTTATAGTCCTAGGTTTATTGCATCTATTTATTTATAGTTAGAAATAAATTTAGGTTTATTTTATTTATTATTTTTTTCTTTTTTCTTTTATTGCTGTAATTATTGTAGAATTATAATGGTATTATTGTATATTATATATCACTGCCACCGGGTGTATACCCAATTGTAGTGTTAGTGCATACATACATACGTACATACATATAAACATCTTTCGAATTTGATTTTTTTAAGGTTTTTATTGTATCCCATACCTGCTCGGTGGTGACATCTTTCCATTTAAAAGTACAAGAGATTTTGTCATTTCTGTTTAGTATATTCATAGGGGATAGTTCAGAGCGTTGAATTCTGGATCTGATTATGTCCACTGAGTCAATGAAAAATTCATTGAACTCTTCCGGCGATATATTATGATTGTTTCTATGATTTTGAGTGTCTATATCCAATGTACGATATGTTGCAAAGTGTCTAAAGCAGGCCTGCACAAGGTTTGCGCTCTGTATAAGGGTGGACTGGAAGAAGGGGTTATCTCGTACAAAATATACACAAAGGGAAGTACTATTACGAGTGCTTATGAAATGAATTTCCGTTCAGTGTTTGCAAATCTATCTTGGACTATTATTAATTAATAAAGTAATATTTATTTTACAGAAATAATAGAAATTCTATAGCTACTTAAATGTACAATATCATTTTTATATATTTTTATTTATCAGTACATCAAAACGAGGTTTTATGCTCTTGGCAGCTGAAAGGAACAGTAGCCTACTGATCGTAATGAAACATCAGTTACAGATGTTCGATGCCTACCTTTATTAAGTTGATTATAGAAAACAGTTGCTCTTAATATAAATGTTAAGTGAAACATAGCAACTGTTTTCACAGCCAGCCTGTGTAGTCGTGAATATTATTGCTAATGTTTAGTCTTGTAAAACTCAACCAGGCTAGTAGTATTATTCAAACGATCTTTAGCCCTTAGGCCACATTGAAGATCAATAAGTTCGAGCTGTAAATCGTTAAATGTTAAATGTTATGTTCCGTCTTTTAGATTCCTCCATACTGTACCGTAGCAGTAGGTAAGCAACGTGAAACAGTTACTGAGAATAGGCCTACACACTGCACTCCACTAGATAACTGAGTGGTCGTTTCCCTCTCCTCTGCCTACAGTGGCGGTTCCTCGGGGGAGGGAAGGGAGGAACGTCCTCCTCACATTTTCTTCTTCTGAAAGTAAATATCAAATAAAATATGTGCCTTGAAATTCAAGGAAGATTCGATCATTTTTAAGTCCACAGCTATAAGAAAACCTCGGTTGATCGAGTTTTAAACGATGCGCGCTCATATGCTGCTAGAAAACTGTGAGAAAGATGCGAGATTGTTTGTGTGGAGGAAAGTCAATCCATTCCTCCTTTACTGCAGTTAACACACATAGACAGCAGCGCGCTAGCGGCCAGAGAAAGAAGCAGAGTTTTAAAGCGAGTAAATGAACGGAGAGGGAGGAGATCCTCCTCTGAATCAGTCAGGGGCGGGAAATAGAAACCGACTGGTCGTGCAGCTATCTAACAATGCTGCATTCAACCAGAGTAACACATCTTGGAGGAGGCACAATAAAAACAGTTTTAACGCAATGTTATAAACTTTTTTAAAATTATAAATGAAAATATATTCCATGTTGAATCTTCCGTATACTACTTTTAACACTTGAATATAAATAATTGATTAAATGGCGATCTTACTCGTGTTAATTATGTAAGCTTATAGCTGTGTCGGTGCTACTTGACACCATCCTCAGAGCCTTCTGTGTCTCGGCGTCATCTCAACTTCGCTGATTCTCAACCGAAAAATATTATTCATTGCACTTTATATGGATAGGGTACTATTCATACTATTCCGACGAAGTTGAGAAAGAATTAGATGTTAACAGCGTGCGGGGAAAATATCAGAGATAGTATCAAAATTGCAGCTGAGCAGAGCATAGGTTATTATGAAACTAAGAAAAAGAAACTGTGGTTTGATGAAGATTGTTGCATGGTATTAGAAAGAAGGAAACAGGCAAAATTGAAATTCTTACAGGATCCAGTTGAGGAGAAGAGAGATAATTATTTCAATGAAAGACGGGAAGCAAGTCGTACACTTAGGAATAAAAAGAAAGATTACTTGAAGGAAAAACTGAATGAGGTAGAAACAAATAGTAAGAATAAAAACATTAGAGATTTATATAAGGGTATAAAGGAATTTAAGAACGGATATCAGCCAAGGATAAACGTGATCAAGGATGAGAATGGTGACTTGCTTGCAGACTCTCCATCAATCCTAAACAGATGGAAAAACTATTTTGCGCAACTACTAAATGTACATAGGCCAAATAGAAATGATCGGGACGAAATTGAAATACAAACTGCTGAACCATTTATATCCGAACCCACGCTTTCAGAAGTCGAAATTGCGATAGAAAATCTGAAAAAGTACAAGTCTGCCGTTATTGATCAAATTCCAGCAGAATTAATACATTATATAGCATTATATAACGAAATTTATAAACTTGTAGTTGCTATTTGGGAAAAGGAAATTGTACCAGAACAATGGAAGGAGTCCTATTTTTAAGAAGGGGACAAAACCAACTGTGGTAACTTTCGAGGAATATCACTTTTGTTGACGTCGTACAAAATTTTGTCCAATATTCTTTTGAAAAGATTAACTCCGTACGTAGATGAAATTATTGGTGATCATCAGTGTGGTTTTAGGCGTAATAGATCGACTATTGATCATATTTTTTGTATTCGACAGATAATGGAGAAAAAATGGAAGTATAAGGGTACAGTACATCAGTTATTCATAGATTTCAAAAAGGCATATGACTCGGTTAAGAGGGAAGTATTATATGATATTCTTATTGAATTTGGTATTCCCAAGAAACTAGTTCGATTAATTAAAATGTGTCTCAGTGAAAAATACAGCAGAGTCCGTATAGGTCCGTTTCTATCTGATGCTTTTCCAATTCACTGCGGGCTAAAGCAGGGAGATGTACTATCACCTTTACTTTTTAACTTCGCTTTAGAATATGCCATTAGGAAAGTTCAGGATAACAGGCAGGGTTTGGAATTGAACGGGTTACATCAGCTTCTTGTCTATGCGGATGACGTGAATATGTTAGGAGAAAATCCACAAACGATTAGGGAAAACACGGAAATTTTACTTGAAGCAAGTAAAGCGATCGGTTTGGAAGTAAATCCCGAAAAGACAAAGTACATGATTATGTCTCGTGACCAGAATATTGTACGAAATGGAAATATCAAAATTGGAGATTTATCCTTCGAAGGGGTGAAAAAATTCAAATATCTTGGAGCAACAGTAACAAATATAAATGACACTCGGGAGGAAATTAAACGCAGAATAAATATGGGAAATGCGTGTTATTATTTGGTTGAGAAGCTTTTATCATCTAGTCTGCTGTCAAAAAATCTGAAAGTTAGAATTTATAAAACAGTTATAATACCGGTTGTTCTGTAAGGTTGTGAAACTTGGAATCTCACTCTGAGAGAGGAACATAGGTTAAGGGTGTTTGAGAATAAGGTGCTTAGGAAAATATTTGGGGCTAAGAGGGATGAAGTTACAGGAGAATGGAGAAAGTTACACAACGCAGAACTGCACGCATTGTATTCTTCACCTGACATAATTAGGGACATTAAATCCAGACATTTGCGATAAGCAGGGCATGTAGCACCTATGGGCGAATCCAGAAATGCATATAGAATGTTAGTTGGGAGACCGGAGGGAAAAAGACCTTTAGGGAGGCCGAGACGTAGATGGGAGGATAATATTAAAATGGATTTGAGGGAGGTGGGAAATGATGATAGAAACTGGATTAATCTTGCACAGGATAGGGACCGCTGGCGGGCTTATGTGAGGGCGGCAATGAACCTTCGGGATCCTTAAAAGCCATTTGTAAGTAAGTAAGTAAGTAAGTAAGTAAGGGTACTATTCATGATTTGAAACTTTCGAGGATATTTGAAAGTTAAAGTCGGGTTTGTATAAAACAAAGAGGAAGTAGTTCTACGTTAGTATCGTAGATCATTTTGGCCCCTGAAATTCTCTTCTATTCATTGTCTACTAGACAGGACAACATGCAAGCTGTGAATTTTGTACAAATATGTTTGAAATTGAAAGTACTCCGAACTACATTATTTTTAACATAACAAATTAATCGGCCAAGGGCAGCTTTGAAAAATAATGGCAGTATGACTTTACAAGAACTGACATTCTTCAAAAGCATGTGATACTGAACTTGTAAAATGTACATGTGGCAACACAGACCACGTGGGTGGGTGCAGTGTTCTCGCTTTCCTAACAGATTATTTCCCATTCCCACTTCAGTAAAACGGTTCCGGTTACGAGTTAGTAGCTGGTCTCTTCCAACACGTGTGATGCTGTAATGTACGGGAAAATGCTGCGATGTTGTGAATTTCCTTGTAACGGTTAATTTATGCAATTATTCAACAATGAATGGAAGTGAAAACATATTATATTTTGGACAATTATTTAGGAAACTCAGTTTACAAGAACAGATTATTGCTATACAAAAGGGAAGCCTACCCGAACACTACCTGGTCTTATATGTATGCCTGTATGCTAATTTGTAGCATGTTTCATTCAAGAAGATGTCATTTCGTGCTGTTAACTTCTTTCCTCCTCTTAAGAAATATGCGGGAGCCGCCACTGAAAGGGATCCATGACCGGCTGGCTGTACGCCAATCCTTTGTTACATCTCCAGGTCGACATTACCTCAGACGTTATCAATAGTCTTACCTTATCGGTGTGGGGAGGGGATAGTCTGTATAAAAGCAGCGGTAATGTAACCAATGTACAAGAGTCATCGTGTACAGCTTACTTACCAAGATAGATCACTAAGGCCCAATTGTATAAAACTCCCTGGCTAATGAACAACTTTGATCGAAGATCGAAAAGTAAACCGAGTTCAGACACTTCTTCTATTGTATAAAACTTTTCTGCGATCAAATTACCTTGATTCAAATGCAATCTAAATTCACGTGAAAAGGATTTGGCAACATCGCATAAACAGGTGAAATACGTGATGCGCGGACCATGTTATACAGGTTTGTTCAGTGTTGCCAATCTAGCGATTTTAACTCTTTTTCAACAACAATTTCTTTTAACTTTTATATTGCTTAAATAGGGATTTAGTGACCTTTTTAGCAGCCCATAGTGACAAAATTTAATCTTTCTTTGTTGATAATGAGAAATCTAGCGACTTTACAACTACTTTTTCGCGACTTTCCATATTACACTCTGTTGGAGACACTGTTTTTTTTTTTTGCAATGTAAATAATGGCGGACAATAAGAAGAAGGTTACTGTTCTCCAAGTTGTTATCATGTTATGGTGTTTGATACTGCTAAACATAATAAAGCTTTATAAAACGACAATTTTCGTTAACTGAACATTTATGAATGTACCTGTCATATCCATTAATAATTAATTGTTGTTATAAACATAATATAATTATAGGTTATGTTATTTGATACTGCTGAACACGATAGAGCCTTATAAAATATAAGAATGTTTGTGTATTAAGGCAAGAAATTGAAAGAAATATATATAAATTTACCTAACATATCTATTAATATTAATGATAATGGATATTTTATTTGCACAATCTGTCACTCGTATATTTCAAACAGAAAACAGATAACTGAACTTGGATCATCTAACTTAATCGGAGAAATTTCTTCATTCAAAGTTGACTTTAGTTTGAGACAAATTAATCTCAGATTAGACTTTATACAACACAAAATTCCAAGTTCAGCTGAAACAAGGATCAATTTAACCTCTGATCTAAGATTAAATGGTTTATACAATCGGGCCTAAGCCATATAGTAATATCCCTCCCATCCAGCACAATGGGAGAACGTATAATAGTCCAGAAGAGAAGGCTACGGTTTTTGCGGAAGTCCTCGAGAACTCCTTCAATCCACATGATGACTTGTATGACAGACAAATACATGACCAAATAACACAAGACATAACCACGTACTTACGTAACGTGGACCTCAACAACAACGACGCACCACTGATCCGTCCTGCTAGTGTTCACGAGTTAAAATGGCAAGTTAGACACTTGCCAAATAAAAAAGCTCCTGGCCCCGATGGCATACAGGCTGAAGTATTGAAACAGTTATCACCAAAAGCGTTCAAATTACTTACAAATAGTATAAATGCTATATTGCGGATAGGCTATTTTCCTAATACCTGGAAACAGTCGCACATTATTCAAATTCCTAAGCCAGGAAAGAATAAATCTGATCCACGTAATTACCGACCCATTAGTTTACTTAGGCCCGATTGTATAAACCATTTAATCTTATACGATGAAAGAGTAATGGAACGGAGAAAAATTCTCTCCGGCGCCGGGATTTGAACCCGGGTTTTCAGCTCTACGTGCTGATGCTTTATCCACTAAGCCACACCGGACACAACCCCGGCGCTGGACAGAATCGTCTCAGATTAAGCTCCAACTCTTGGGTTCCCTCTAGTGGCCGCCCTCTGCACTACGTCATAGATGTCTATGAACGTAGGACCGAAGTCCACACATGTGCTGAGGTGCACTCGTTATGAGTGACTAGTTGGCCGGGATGCGACGGAATAAGCGCCGTCTTAAATCACGAAGTGATTTACGCATATCATATATGTTATTTTAATGTACCGAAGTACATATGATATTTCCATGCAGATATTCTGCATCATCATACGATGAAAGAGTAATGGAACGGAGAAAAATTCTCTCCGGCGCCGGGATTTGAACCCGGGTTTTCAGTTCTACGTGCTGATGCTTTATCCACTAAGCCACACCGGACACAACCCCAGCGCTGGACAGAATCGTCTCAGATTCGTGATTTAAGACGGCGCTTATTCCGTCGCATCCCGGCCAACTAGTCACTCATAACGAGTGCACCTCAGCACATGTGTGGACTTCGGTCCTACGTTCATAGACATCTATGACGTAGTGCAGAGGGCGGCCACTAGAGGGAACCCAAGAGTTGGAGCTTAATCTGAGACGATTCTGTCCAGCGCCGGGGTTGTGTCCGGTGTGGCTTAGTGGATAAAGCATCAGCACGTAGAGCTGAAAACCCGGGTTCAAATCCCGGCGCCGGAGAGAATTTTTCTCCGTTCCATTACTCTTTCATCGTATAAGATTAAATGGTTTATACAATCGGGCCTAAGTAAACTAATGGGTCGGTAATTACGTGGATCAGATTTATTCTTTCCTGGCTTAGGAATTTGAATAATGTGCGACTGTTTCCAGGTATTAGGAAAATAGCCTATCCGCAATATAGCATTTATACTATTTGTAAGTAATTTGAACGCTTTTGGTGATAACTGTTTCAATACTTCAGCCTGTATGCCATCGGGGCCAGGAGCTTTTTTATTTGGCAAGTGTCTAACTTGCCATTTTAACTCGTGAACACTAGCAGGACGGATCAGTGGTGCGTCGTTGTTGTTGAGGTCCACGTTACGTAAGTACGTGGTTATGTCTTGTGTTATTTGGTCATGTATTTGTCTGTCATACAAGTCATCATGTGGATTGAAGGAGTTCTCGAGGACTTCCGCAAAAACCGTAGCCTTCTCTTCTGGACTATTATACGTTCTCCCATTGTGCTGGATGGGAGGGATATTACTATATGGCTTAGGCCCGATTGTATAAACCATTTAATCTTAGATCAGAGGTTAAATTGATCCTTGTTTCAGCTGAACTTGGAATTTTGTGTTGTATAAAGTCTAATCTGAGATTAATTTGTCTCAAACTAAAGTCAACTTTGACTGAAGAAATTTCTCCGATTAAGTTAGATGATCCAAGTTCAGTTATTTCTTTTCTGTTTGAAATATACGAGTGAAAGATTGTGCAAATAAAATAACCATTATTATTAATGTTAATAGATATGTTAGGTACATTTATATATATATATATATATATATATATATATATATATATATATATATATATATAATACACAAACATTCTTATATTTTATAAGGCTCTATCGTGTTCAGCAGTATCAAATAACATAACCTATAATTATTATTATGTTTATAACAACCATTAATTATTAATGGATATGATAAGTACATTCATAAATGTTCAATTAACTGTATTACTAAACGGAAATTGTCGTTTTATAAAGCTTTATTATGTTTAGCAGTATCAAACACCATAACATGATAACAACTTGGAGAACAGTCAACCTTCTTCTTATTGTCCGCCATTATTTACATTGCAAAAAAAAAAAAACCATTGTCTCCAACAGAGTGTAATACGGAAAGTCGCCAAAAAGTAGTTGTAAAGTCGCTAGATTTCTCATTATCAACAAAGAAAGATTAAATTTTGTCACTATGGGGTGCTAAAAAGGTCACTAAATCCCTATTTAAGCAAAATAAAAGTTAAAAGAAATTGTTGTTGAAAAAGAGTTAAAATCGCTAGATTGGCAACACTGAACAAACCTGTATAACATGGTCCGCGCATCACGTATTTCACCTCTTTATGCGATGTTGCCAAATCCTTTTCACGTGAACTTAGATTGCATTTGAACCAAGGTAATTTGATCGCAGAAAAGTTTTATACAATAGAAGAAGTGTCTGAACTCTGTTCACTTTTCGATCTTCGATCAAAGTTGATCTTTAGTCAGGGAGTTTTATGCAATTGGGCCTTAATGTTTCAGGTAAAATTGCGGAAAAGATCATACAAAAAAGATTGAAATCCGAACTCGGAAACAATGATCTCATCCGAAACGAACAGTTTGGATTCCGTTCAGGTCATTCATGCACACAGCAATTGCTTCGCACAACGGAATTCATTACTACCGCATTTAATTTAAACCGAACTGTAACGGCTATATTCTTAGACTACACACAAGCCTCTAACAGAGTTTGGCGGGCTTGATACACAAATTAATTAACAATAATTTAAATTGCCGCCTAGTGAAGCTGTTGGACTTATATATTTGGGGGCAGAACGTTCCAGGTTAAACTGAACGACGTGCACTCCACGTCGCGAGGTATCAACGCTGGAGTGCCTCAGGGCAGCGTTCTGGGACCGATACTTTTCCAAATCTATATTAATTACCTACCTTTTATTCAAAACTTCAACAATAGCATTCTATTCGGCATCGGCTTTTCTGACGGTATCGTGGAAGCCAACGGTTGCCATTAACAGGCTACAAAGTCATCTACGTGACATTGAACCATGGCTCCTCAGATGGAGAATCAAATTAAATATTTCCAAAACACAAGCAATCTTATATAGCAGAAGAAATAAATTCAATAGACCGGGAATAAATCATACAAAATTAGCCATAAATGGATCACAAATCGAGTGAAAAACTTCAGTTAAATATCTCGGTGTAACACTAGACAGACGGCTCACTTTTTCCGAACACGTACTACAGAAATTCAGACTTGCCAATTCTAGAATGGTGGAGCTTTATCCAATATTACAGAGGTGTGAAAATTATTAGAATAATCTTAATTTTAAAGGTTTTTTAATAGTTCCTTCACAAATATTAATTGAATTGATGAATATTGGTATATATTACTATACTGATGTAGGATATATTTACTACTAACAATGTCGGAAAGCATTGTTGTACACTGGTATTTTTCTTATTTTACTATTGTTATGGGAATTCAGAAATTATTATATTATGTTGGCGGAATTGGAAACATAAAAAAATTAATTAAGAAATACTTTAAACAAATTGTTCTTTGCTTTTACATTGTTGTGAAGGTTCAAATGAACGTATACATCTGTTTTGTGCATATAATTTTTTATGTTTCCAATTCCGCCAACATAATATAATAATTTCTGAATTCCCATAACAATTGTAAAATAAGAAAAATACCAATGTACAACAATGCTTTCCGGCATTGTTAGTAGTAAATATATCCTACATCAGTATAATAATATTATATACCAATATTCATCAATTCAATGAATATCTGTGAAGGAACTATAAAATACATATAAAATTAAGATTATTCTAATAATTTTCACACCTCTGTAAATAAAAGCAGACATCTAAACATACACACAGCTCTAACTTTGTACAAACATTAATTAGGTCAGTAATGCTATATGCTTGTCCTGCTTGGGGACATGCACCTATTACAGTCCGTAAAAAATTACAAGTTTTCCAAAACAAAATTTTAAGATTCATCACAGGACTTCCTAGAGTAACTCCTGTTAGATTGATTCATGAAGAACTAGAAATTCCGACAATTCAAGAATATATTTCAAATCAAGCCTTCTGCACGTACACCAAGTCGTACAGCAGCACAAACCCACTAATTTCTTCACTAGGAAATTACAACCCTGCGTTAGACAAACATAAAAGACCTAAGAGCGTACTCCACCCTCTAGCTTGGAACGACAACGTACAAGACGAATACCAACTTGAACACTAAATAACCACTTGACTCTACACATAGAAAAATCTATTAACGCACTAATAATGTTATTTCTCTGTTTCAGGGTCATCACGTTATTGGCAGCATAGATGGATTGTTTTTCTTGTAAACAATTTTTTATGTACTTTTAATGGATTTGTGGTTTGAATAATGATTAAAACAAAACCTCCCACCCAATGTACAAGAGTCATCATGGACAGCTTACTTACCAAGACAGGAGGAGGAAGCGACGTTGTGAAAACGACAAGTGTGATCGGGAGAGAATACATTTTTAAAAAGTTAAAAAAAAATTAAGACACGCTTTGGAGCGGGGATAGTTGCGGACCTCGAGGGGACCTCCGTATATCTACCGAAACGTCTTGCAACACTGAAGGATGCGGAGATTGAGCGGGATCGCAAATGGTACTAATAACAATGGGATCGCTGAAAACAAAATGTTTCAGTTGGAGTTCAAATTGAAGGACTAGAAAAGCTGCAATAGTACATTATGCAACGAGCCTATAATGATAGTAATTAAGACGCAAGTATGGATGTTTATGAAACGAGCGCAAGCGAGCTTCATAATATTCATACGAGCGACTTAATTACCATTATAGGCAAGTTTCATACGACTTTTTATGCTCGACCATATTTCTAACTTGAAATTATTCAGATGTATACATTTTATTTGTATCTGACAAGATCGGAAGTGACCTTGTTCTAGGTCGTGAATTGTGAGATGTGCGCAGACGCGAAAGTATTGATTTTTTCCGAGGAACAATAATGTCATTGAACTTGATGTAATCCCGTTAAACTTGATATAACCTTGATTATTGAATTCGACATTGAAAAACAAGATGACAAATTGAATTTATTTGAATATTATTTACAATTAACGGTAATTATTATAGTAACAGAACATAACCTTCTGCGACAGTATTGGATTTCCAGCCTCAGTGACTTTTCGGTAATTCTCTTTCGATTGCATATCCGAGAATAATCGATACTTGCGGTTTTATAACAGTACAAAGCTGGCTTGTCATTGGCTGAACATCTGTAAGCTGAGTTGTCATTGGCTGAACACCTGTACTTTATTGAGTAGGTGTACTTTAATGACATGCATTAAAGGACTGCTACCAGGTGTATAATTACTACATTTCGGCATGGTCGAGCATAAAATAATTTTTAGAATAGGCCTATATTGTCAAACTAGGTAAAAAAATGTATCGGTGTTGTAGACTAAAAAGCTGCGGTAGACATGTAAATTTATCTGTAGTAATGTCACGAGAGGTCTGAGATCTGCCGATAAATCCACGAGCGTAGCGAGTGGATTTATCTGGGAAATCTGACCTCGAGTGGCATTTATTAGGACTATTTCGTGAATAAAATAAAAATTTAAATAATATATCCCTAAAATTCGATCACAAAATATTAATAATTGTTTATTAACGAATACTTAACCTATTCAGACATTGTGAAGTTGAAATACTCGTAGATGAATATCGATTATTGCAATAAAGAAATTCGATGTTATGATTCAGTAATGCCAATTGCGAAACGCGAAATACAGGTTTAACAATGTTAATTACATGTACTGCACTTTTCTTTTATTATTATAACAAATACATTTTCATTATTTGCTGAAATCATAATTAAATTTAACAGTAACAGTGGGGACAGCTATGTTTTCTATGTTTGCTTAGCCTATGTATTCACAGCGAGACATGTTGCTACACAGTAAAGCCATCTCTGTATAGACAGGCCTAATTAAAACACGAATTTTATTACGCCATACGAAAGACAGTTTGATCAAAGACATTATTACTATGCAAGGTCTTTGAGTTTGATATGCGATTATGTTACATAAATTTGAACGTCTATTAATTGTTTAATTTCAATACAAATGTTATAGGCTAAAATTTTATAGGTTACGTTACCTGTGGAAGCAGGACCAATGTCAGCTGTGTCTTGTTTCGACCGTTACTTACAATGAGTGCTACACGAAAGCAATTTTTATAGCTCGACAAACGCATTATCGCTGTAGTGTGTAACGGAACTAAAGCTGCATCTACACAGTTCAATATTCCAATCGCGTATGCGTGCAATCTGGGAAGAATATTGAAAGAATGAAGTTTAAAAGGTACGTTCAATTAAGATGCATAAAGATTTTGTGTCTACATGGTGCGCCGTTTTGAACGTGGTCTTCACTGCGTAAATATATTAATTAATATTAAATATTAATCCTGCATTCATTGCTTTAAAGTTGAAAGAAAACTTTAACCGTGTAGTTGCATCTTAATGTATTCATGATCATCAATTTATGGGGAAACAGTTGGCGACAACGACTAAACAAAAGAACGACCATGCGATAAATTGATAGCGATAAATCTAGCTGCAGAAATTATCGCAAAGTCTGACTGTGATTGGTTGGAATTCAAAATTTCATTACGCTTCATTGGTCGAAAATGGAATGACGTCATATAAACGAAATAGTCAGTATAGTTAGTGTTAGCGATGGAAAAAGTAGCAGTTTACACTCTCTATGAAGATAGTGTTGGCAGTTCCTGTACCAAATTAAACGACTTGCATATAGAATTAAAATGTGGGAGGTTTACAAACGGAGAGATTAAATTTAAATTATATATGTTATGGTATGGTTTATTCTCACTCAAACTTTTGGTCCTGCTGGCCCTTCACATTATATAGTATTCGGGCCAGCAGTCCCTTCCATATACTATTTACAACTTGCACAATACTCGATGTTAATGACCGACATCTCTTCGTCATTTAATGTTCACCCACTAAGTCTTTCATGTTCGTTCACCACACTTCCTATATTTTTGCGTTTATTAAATATTCCTTCTTTCCCTCTACTCCTACCTTCTACTATTTCCTAACAACGTAACAATTACTTTTTCTATTCATCATTTTCACAGACCAACTTATTTAACATATCACTACAATCATTTACTGTACTATAGTCTTAACTAAGCCTACCCTCTATTATTTGCTTTACATCTATCTATATTACTTCTTTGTCCTACTGATACCTATCTAGTCTAGTCCTACTTTTAACTCCTCTACTCTTCCTATATTTACAATACGTCCTACTCATTCCTACCAATTAAATTACTCATCATGACCCTTCTCATACTAAAACACTATTCACCCATATTCACTGCACCCTTAATTAATCCTTCATTCCACTGACACACCATTTCCTTAGATTGTATGCTGGTTTATCCTTTCTGCTCTCCGCCTTATCCCTGTCGACTTTCTTTTGCACATTAACCTTTCCCAGCTGTTGTCTCACGTTGCCTTCATTTCTTTCGCTGACACCACACACGTCTACATTACCGCTCCTATTCGTTTGACATATTACACTCTTGTTGTGACCTTGTGGTGACGTCACTACAGATTTCTTCCATACGTTCATGCAACTTTTCCCCTCTGGACTCCTCACGGTCATTCCTCTATCTCCACCTTTCGTCATTTAAATTATATATAATCTCGGCATGTGATAAAATTTTGACGTATGTAAACTCGGAAAGCGACATTTCGCACAGCGTACACCACGTCATAAACGCAAGTGTAACCAGTGGTCAAGAAGCCTTTCAGTAGGGTACAAACGCTAAATTTGTAATAACTACCAGGTTTTTAGTGCTCTGTGTATTTGCAGATGTGAAGTGTTCTGTAGAAATAAATCATAAAGTTAAATGTACTCCGCATTACTTACTTACTGGCTTTTAAGGAACCCGGAGGTTCATTGCCGCCCTCACATAAGCCCGCCATTGGTCCCTATCCTGAGCAAAATTAATCCATTCTCTATCATCATATCCCACCTCCCTCAAATCCATTTTAATATTACCTTCCCATCTACGTCTCATATACTCCGCATTGCCTAATTATAATGCCGAATTCAAAATCGGAGAAGGGGAAGACAACAACATATTGACCTTCATGATAAGACATACAGGGACATCATTTTATTTTTACTTCAATTTTTATTGTATCTACGTTTCTAAATGTACTTGACTCCCACCCCTTTCACTAATGTCCTTGCTAACGTCAGTCACACAAACTTACTGCCGCTGTTGCTAGCAGAGTACAGTGTGTTTCAGAAATATGTTGCATTTTCTATAGAAGAAAGAGCTTATATTATTGAAGTTTATTTTCACACAGGTATGGTGTGTAGCATAACTGAATTTATCTGTGTGGACTGAGCACAAGTGAAGATTAGAGTTACCGAAAGTACGGTACCCTATAATATGGTACGGTACTTAACAGCATTATTTAAACAAGAGTTTTGTTTCACTATTTGTAGGTATGAAGGACGATGATGGAAACTGGAATTACAATATAACCGAATGTGACCAACAGTTTTTTTTTTTTCACAGTTTCCTGATTATATCATTACGGAATATTTTCGTTGAAATCTCATTAATCTGGTAGATAAATTTAGAGCAAGAGAGTGTACAGAAAGGGAGAAAAGTGTAAGATGGCCAACAAAGGTAACAGAAGATGCTGTAGAAGATGCTAGAGAAAGGATGCAGCGTGGTCCTAATACGTCGGTGAAGAAGTTAGCTGTAGAAATTGGGGTTTCTTATGGAAGTGCTCACAAAATTCTCAGGAAAAAATTAGGTTAGTAATATGCTGAATAAAGCAGACATTACATAATGTATATAACCGCCTGAAGACTTGAGTTTGTGTAAAAAAAATTGTTATTATTCTACTGTTTTTTGATAAAATACTGTAAAGTAATGACCAAACTGAAAATCGTAATACTATATTTCCCTGTAACATAAATGGATGCACTACTTTTTTCTCCTCCTATAGCTAGTAAAATGATTTGTTTACATATTGCACTAGCAACTCCAAACTCCTGTAATGGAAGGGGGGTAACAGTGTTTCCGAGTAGAGCCAGGTTAATGTTAAAAATGTTAGTAAAAATAAAGTGATGTCCCTGTACTATAAAAGAATCTTCGTATGTGTATAGTAAAATATAGCATCGCCATGAACTTCCAGAGACACTCTGTATTGTATGATAGAGAGAAGACTGTGATGCAGTAGCGGCCAGTGATCGAAATCCTCGGTGAGGCCAGATGCAACTAGTTTAAGTGCCTCCAATAGGAAATGTTTATTTATGATATTAATTATTATTGTTATTATATTATTAACTAGCCGTACCCGTGCGCTCCGCTGCACCCGTTAGAAATAAATATAAAGTAATTACATAATTAAAATAGGACATTTGATCCAGGGAACATTCGTGTTTGATAGAAGGATAAATCGTTTAATATGTTACTTAATTTAAATTGCATCCAAATAATTAAAATGCGATCATTTTGGTCCAGAGACACTCATTTGGTGCAATGACAATTCCTTTAACCTGTTTCTTAATTGTTATTACACGCAACCATAGTTTAATGAAGATTGACATCATTTAGATTTAATGTGTATATTTTATTTTACTTGTTATAGGTTTCCATTGAATTATGGTAATAACTTAATTTTAACTATTGTTTTCAACGTATTCAGTAAATGGCGCTTGGCCCACTATGGTACTGAACCCTTCAAATAACTTAAATTATATTATATTATATTATATTATATTATATTATATTATATTATATTATATTATATTATATTATATTATATTATATTATATTATATTATATATCAGAAGTTACTGTAATAACATTATAGCATTATGTCCATCTAGAGAAACTACACTTTGCAATCGTGAAATAATAATTAATTATACAAATCGGTTAATTTAGCTTCCGATATTACTTCATACAAACACAGAAACATTATCTGTAGGCTATCTTTCATAGCTTTTGATTGTTGCTGTCTAAGGCCCCTTATAGACGAAGTCATTTGTTTTTTAATTCATTACACGGCCTTAGATGGCAGTTATTTTAATTTTAAAATTCATTTATCTCATTAAATATCAGTCCTATCAAACTTTTTCAAGGAATAAAACTTATCGCAAATTATTTTTAAAGAAACTTTTGTTATGTAACATTTTTCACAAGAATCAACAATAAGCGAGATATTTCGATTTATTTAATTCAGACCCCCTTATAACCCCCCTTTTAAGTAATGCATTTTGAATGCCATATAGCCTAAAATCTAAGTTACAGTGAACTTAATTTATATTCTAATTTTCATCGAAATCCGTTCAGCCATTATCGCGTGAAAAGATAACAAACATATAGACAGACAGACAGACATACAAACAAAAATTTCAAAAAAGCGATTTTCGGTTTCAGGGTGGTTAATTATATATGTTAGGACCAATTATTTTTGGAAAATCGAATATTACCAGAAAAATTTCGGCTACAGATTTATTATTAGTATAGATATCATTATTACTGTATTATTATTATTATTATTATTATTATTATTATTATTACTATTATTATTATTATTATTATTATTAGTCTATTATTATTATTAATGAAAAATAATTTCACTCACCAAATAAGCTGTTATGCTATGAGTTTCAGTGATTGTTTCAGTGTGATGAAGCAACCCATATTATGTGTTCAAATTCCCCTTTCTTTCTTTCTTTCTTTCTTTCTTTCTTTCTTTCTTTCTTTCTTTCTTTCTTTCTTTCTTTCTCTCTTTCTTTCCTTCTTCCTTTCTTTCTCTCTTTCTTTCTTTCTTTCTCTCTTTCTTTCTTTCTTTCTCTCTTTCTTTCTTTCCTTCTTTCTTTCTTTCTTTCTTTCTTTCTTTCTTTCTTTCTTTCTTTTCTTTTCATTTATTTCCTTTGACAGCAACAAACAAGGCCAACAGAGAAGTTTATTTTGCATCACATTACCACATAACCATTTATGTTGCCCATACCAGGATGCAATAGAAACTCGCGTTTTAAGATTATGTGTCAGAAAAATTATCAGCGATGTCGTAGGTATCTCGGTAGGCTCTCTCTTTATTTAAAACTTCCTTTCTTTCAGTATTATTTCTTCTCGAAAAAGGACACTCTAACAATGAATTAACTACACCAGCATTATTTCTCGCATTTGTTTCTGTCTATATTTTCCCAAAATACATAACAACATTGGCCCAGATTCACTACTGTACTACGAAGTACAATAGTACAACACCCTCGCTTAAGTCATAAACTAAGACATAAGGGGAGAGAATAGTGTGGGTCTCTGCCTGCCAAAGAGCTGGAATTTTGTTATTTATGGCCTATTTAGGAAGACAAGTCACCACTGCTATTCCCACCCCACACTACCCTTGAGGCAGGCCCATGGATGGGAGAAGTGAAACCTGACCAGGCCACGAGGCCTGACGAATTGTGCCTCAGCTACAATGTTTTAAGCGCAAACTCAAAGCCCACGAAAGGACATGAAATGCATTAAGCCAGACCCGGCACGAGCGATTCTGGCCTCAGGAACAAATTTTACTGCAAAACAGGTCTATATACATCACAAAGTTTTCAAATGCTTCTACAGCGACATATGCTTCATTGAAATAACTAATACATTATATATAAACACACGATTTGATTTCAGTTAAGCCAAGTGACTGGGGCCCGGCCTCACTTTCCTCAGTCAATCAGCCGCCACTGCTGTGATGGGGAATGGCACGTGGTGCACTGCAGTCGGCCATACTTGACTGAGCCAGCCTCCGCCATATTTGGTTGCGCTTCGGACTGCGAGGTGTACCGGAGTGTATTGATACAGCACTGGTTATCCGTAAGTACAAAACATGTTTTTTTTTTCCAGCGTCATGGCACCGCCTCAATCACAGTTTTACTCATTTGACTGTATAAATCATAAAATCTTGCTAGATAAATTAGAATATTATGGAATTAAAGGTGTTGCACACCAATGGTTTCAATCATATCTGTTAGATAGGAAACAGAAAGTTGAAATCAATACAACTATGAAATCTGCATCGACATAGGGAACTATTAATAATGGAATTCCTCAAGGATCAATATTAGGTCCCCTACTTTTTCTAGTGCTTATAAATGATCTTGCCCCCCTAATAAAAGATGTAGGTCATCCCATATTATTTTCAGATGACACAAGTATAGTAATTACAGCCAATAACTCCAACACATTCCAATCTTCAACAGAGGAAATTCTCTTCAAAATATGTGACTGGTTCTCAGTCAATAAATTAGTATTAAATTGTAACAAAACTAACATAATTCAATTTAAATCCTGTCCAAATTCAACATCGCAAATTTCTAGCGCAATAATTAACAACAGATCCCTATCAGAAACAACAACAACCAAATTTCTTGGCTTAAAAATCGATAATGTGTTAAATTGGAAAAATCATATCAAAGAAATTACCCCCAAACTAAATTCAGCTTGTTTTGCTAGTAGATCTATGCAAAAGATAGTAAATATCAATACCTTAAAAACAATATACTTTCCATACTTCCACTCGGTAATGAGTTTTGGAATAATATTCTGGGGAAATTCCGCAGATAGTAACAATATATTTCTATTACAAAAAAAGAATAATTAGAATAATAGTAGGTGCCAAATCTAGGGAATCGTGTAGGATTATTTTAAAAAAACTACAAATAATGCCCATGGCTTGTCAGTATATCTTTTCATTAATAATCTTCCTTGTATGCAATCGTGAAAACTTTGTAACTAATTCAACAGTTCATAGCATAAATACACGTCAAAAAATGACTTTCATACTCCATCGGCAAGTCTATCGTGCTATCAAAAAGGAGTCCGTTATTTGGCAGTAAAAATTTTAATAGCCTCCCTATCGATATGAGAAATGAAACTCAAAACATAAAATTATTTAGGGCCAAATTAAAGAAGTAGGCCTACCTAATTTCTCACGCCTTCTATTCTGTAGGTGAATTCATGACATTCAATAACACTTCATGAAATTGATACTAAAACTTTGTGTTGTACTAGTAGACTATATTGTAAATCTCGTCTGTATATATTTCATCTAGACTGTGACTATAAATTAAAACTTTATAATAGTATTAAGTTTTTTGACTTGTTCCATATTCTAGCTGTAAGCATGTATGAATGCCATGGAATGTTAATAAATACAATACAATAAAATACAATACTCTCCACCTCAGCGTTACACCCCACCTCCGCGAGGGCAGCTTCCTCCTCAAGAGAAGCGTGACTAGCAACAATCACCGACGCCGGAGTCGACGCCTCCTCAAGTGATAGAATCAGAAGAGGAGGAGGACACATGCTCGAGTGAATCAAATAACATGGATGAGAGTTGAGAGTATGTGTGTATATGTTATAATTGAATAAAATCAAATATGAAATGAACTTGAGTATTATTTCAAAAAAACCTAGTTCAATTTCCTTAGAGGGAGAAAAGGAGAAGGGAGCTAGTAAATCTACACTTACTTACTTACTTACTTACTTACTTACTTACTTACTTACTTACTTACTGGCTTTTAAGGAACCAGGAGGTTCATTGCCGCCCTCGCATAAGCCCGCCATTGGTCTCTATCCTGAGCAAAATTAATCCATTCTCTATCATCATATCTCACCTCCCTTAAATCAATTTTAATATTATCTTCCCATCTACGTCTCGGCCTCCCTAAAGGTCTTTTTCCTTCCGGCCTCCCAACTAACACTCTATATGCATTTCTGGATTCGCCCATACGTGCTACATGCCCTGCCCATCTCAAAAGTCTGGATTTAATGTTCCTAATTATGTCAGGTGAAGAATTCTGTTCCAATTCCTCATAGAAGCTACCCTTTATATGGTCGTCTTTCTCTTCTGTAGGGGCATGAGCATTGATAACTACGATATCGCACCATCTACCCTTAAGTACTAAATACGATAACCTATCACTGATAAATTCGACCTCTTTTACTGCTGATTTTATTCTTTTATGAACAAAGAATCCTGTTCCTAATTGGTGATTATCGTTTCCTTCCCCATAATACAACAAGTAATCTCCTATTTGTGTTATGCCATTCCCATCTAACCTAACCTCTTGTACTCCCAAAAAGTCTATTCTATATCTAGCTAGTTCTTTTGCTACTAATGTTACCCCTCCTGTTCTATAAAGACTAGTTACATTCCAAGTGCCAAATCTCAAAACCTTATTCCTTTCCTGTGGTCGTGCCAGAGAATCAGTCCCATTCCGAGGCTTATTTGAAGGATTCGTAACAAGCTGTTTTTTACGGTGATGGGTTGTTAGCCCTTCGCCCAACCCCCAAGCTGGAGGACCACCCCTCATCGGCTGTCCACGACTGCTTATTCAATATATTCGCAGCTACCCTCCATATCTGGAGGCCGTCTCCTCGATCCGCAACCTGAGGACGCGCCATACCGTGGTAAATCTATACTAATAATAAATCTGTAGCCGAAATTTTTCTGGTAATTTTAGATTTTCCAAAAATAATTGGTCCTAACATATATAATTAACCACCCTGAAACCGAAAATCGCTTTTTTGAAATTTCTGTTTGTATGTATGTCTGTCTGTCTGTCTGGATGTTTGTTACCTTTTCACGTGATAATGGCTGAACCGATTTATATGAAAATTGGAATATAAATTAAGTTCGTTGTAACTTAGAATTTAGGCTATATGGCATTCAAAATATTTTACTTAAAAGGGGGGTTATAAGGGGGTTTGAATTAAATAAATCGAAATATCTCCCTTATTATTAATTTTCATGAAAAATATTACATAACAAAAGTTTCTTTAAAAGTAATTTCCGATAAGTTTTATTCCATAAAAATTTTGATAGAACTGATATTTAATGAGAGAAATGAGTTTCAAATTTACAATAACAACGCCATCTAAGGCGGTGTAATAAAATAAAAAACAAATGACTTCGTCTATAAGGGGTCATGGACAACAATAATCGAAAGCTATGAAACATAGACTACAATAATGTTTCTGTGTTTGTATGAAGTAATATCGGAAGCTAAATTAACCGATTTGTGTAGGCCTAATTAATTATTAATTCATCATTGGAAAGTGTAGTTTCTCTAGATGGACATAATGCTATAAAGTTATTACAGTAACGTCTGAGTGAATCGAGGACAGGTAAGATTAAAATAGCTTCTTATGCACAGGAAACTTGATAGGCTATTCTGTACATTCGTTTCCTGTATTTCCTAAAATAATTTGTATGACCAAATGAGTGGTCTCTGGATCAAAATGATCGCATTTTAATTTTTTTAATACAATTTAAATTAAGTGACATAGTAAACGATTTATCCTTCTATCACACACGAATGTTCGCTGGATCAAATGTCCTATTTTAATTATGTACCGTAATTACTTTATATTTATTTCTAACGGGAGTCGACCTGGTTAGTGAGTTGGTGTAGCGCTGGTTAGATCCCGAGCCAGTTCGATGGCATTTAAGTGTGCTTAAATGCGACAGGCTCATGTCAGTAAATTTATTTGCATGTAAAAGAACTCCTGCGGGACAAAATTCCGGCACATACGGCGACGCTGATATAACCTTCGCGGTTGCGAGCGTCGTTAAGGTAAGTATTAACGTTTGAAATGGCGTTTTTTTTTTTTTACTGAAATTTTCTTTGTAATAATGTTAGCTGCAAAATCCTAGTACTGAGCATTGTACGCATAAACAGCAATAACTCAGTGAAAGAAATTTCAAAATTGAGTAATTTTTAGAAAATATATGGCATTTTGAGGAAATAGAATAATTTTTAATTAACTAAGGAATCAAAAAGTGAAATTGAAGTTTCTGATATATGGTTATGTTAGTCTACTTTCATATGTTGTCTGATAAATATCTTAAAATGGTTGGTTAAAAATGTAGATTTTCCTCCAAAACGTTAATACATACCTTAAATAAGACATAACATTTAACATTTCTAACGGGTGCAGCGGAGCGCACGTTGCTTAGAGGGAGAAAAGGAGAAGGGAGCTACTAAATAAAAACAATAAAGACATTAGATACAATATTTATTGAACAAGATTCTCAAACTCCTACAGCTTGTTTTGCACTCTCCCACATGGAGCGGTGGTGCCACCTTAATTGCAACACTCGCACATTCTGCAAGGCGCATTGTACAAACTCGGCGAGGCAATGGTTAAAACAAAGATTTTTATGTGGAATACCCCTTTTCAGGGTCTCCAAATTTGGACAGTCAAAGTCCTCAAGATTGTAGACCAGTGGAGCCGGCCCGGATGGCTCAAGCGGTAGGGGCACGGCATGTCCCTATCGCTTGGTCCGAAGGGTTGTGGGTTCGAGTCCCGCCTCGGGCATGGGTGTTGTGATTGTATTAATATAAAGGAAATAAAGGTAAACAACAGAAAAACAAAAATAGATAACTTTGGAAAACGGCCTCTGGCCGGTCGAAATTAAAAAAAAAAAAAAAAAAAAAAAAAAAGTGGTTGCCAAACACCACGAAATTGTGACGTAATAGAAATGCAACCCGCACACCACTATCGCAGGGAGAGGGTTGGAGTGGGTATCTCCTCAGGTAATGCAGTGAATAACAGTGCAGAGACGGACTGTGACCAAAAAACAAAAGCAATGTAATATTCTTCTACTTATTAACTATACATACTTTTTTCCATGTTAATTTTTTATCCTTATTTATTATTAATAAAATGACATAAATTTATTTTCTTATTTAACATAGAAAGAGCGTGTACTTTAGTAATTTGAAATTAAAAAAAAGTACCAGGCTGGTCACGAAGTTGTAAATTACGCTACATAGTTTAAAAAAAACATTGAAGTATTTTACTCCGATTAAGACATAGAAGCCGATATTTTTTATTGTTTATTTATTAATGAAATGTACAAATTACACTACATACGTCGAAAAAAACGTCGATGTATTTTACCTCGATTAAGACATAGAAGCCGTTACTTTTTATTGTTCGTTTATTATTCAAGGGCGTGGTAGTCTTCATAACAAGAAAAATAATGACAACGTACATGGTTCTTTTATACTTGTTTAAAAATTTTACAACAAATTAAGTATCTCATATTTTTGCCATCTGCACAAAATAAATACTTTTCCTTCCATGCTCCTTAAAATTACGCTTTTACTTACTATCTGTTTTCGAAAAGACATCGAAACATAGTATCCTACACACTTGTAACATTACATGCGTACGTCCGCTGCTGATAAATGTCTTGTCTTATATCGAAGTAAAGGCTGTAAACAGAGGGTGGGGATATGATGTCATGGTTACGCTTGAGTGGAGGCAGGGGCATGTATCGCGACACAGCTTTTGGCGATCACTGTTGTAGACCAAACATGATGTGAAGATTTCCATAAATTGTTTCTTTTGTAACCCTTTGACGTAAATACAGGGGTGATTTGAAGTGAGTTTTGCCAAAATACTTCCCACTTCGTTATAGTCCACAAAGCCCCTCCTCCCTGTCGAGTTCATGATGATATTCAGTTAGCCACCGCGTTGATTTTGAGAGCGTCACAGAAGGCGGCGCTTTAAAAAGGTACGTTGCCTCCATGCCCCGAAGACCGTTGGAGATTGCCAACTCCTTCAAGATGAAGACGCCTGTACCCTGCGCCTGGAACCCCTGCATGTCAGCAATGAGTATTGAGGATCTAAAAATAAATAAAAAATATTTTAAAGATTTTGTTTTACATCTTAGATAGACAGACAGACAGATAGATAGCATTTACTGATACACAATTATACGAGGCGCATCCAGAAAGTAAGTTTCCGGATTGTTTCCCCTTGAAAGTAAACGCAATTATCCGTGTCAATTGCGCATGCGTAACAGATATGCCAGCCGGACAGGTCCCGCCTGGTGCCAGTAGCGTGGCAGCAGTGGTCCGAAATGGAAGCTCTCATTCCTTCTCCCGCCGCCTGCGAGGTTCAGTCTGTGATAAAGTTCTTTAATGCACAAAGCATTGCGCCAATTGAAATTCATCGGCAGCTCTGTCAGGTCTATGGGCCGAACATCATGAGTAAGCAGATGGTGTAGGCAGTTTTCCGAAGGTCGTCAAAGTGTCCATGATGAAGAGCGCAGTGGGCGACCGTCCCTCATCAATGATGATCATGTTGAGCTGGTGCGGCAGTGCATCATAGAGAACCGTCGCTTCACGATTACGGAGCTGAGCAGCCATTTTCCGCAGATATCGCGATCCTTGTTGCATGAGATTGTTACTAAGCACCTGCTGTTCAAAAAAGTGTGTGCCAGGTGGGTGCCGAAAAACCTGACATCCGAACACAAAATGCAACGTTTAGGAGCAGCACTGACATTTCTGCAACGGTATCACGATGACGGCGACGAGTTCCTCGACAGGATCGTCACGGGCGATGAGACTTGGATTTCGCACTTCACCCCGGGAACCAAGCAGCAGTCAATGCATTGGCGGCATAGTGGATCTCCGGTCAGGACGAAATTCAAACAGACGCTGTCGGTACGGAAAGTGATGTGCACGGTGTTCTGGGACAGGAAGGGCATTCTGCTAATTGGCTTCCTTCCAAGAGGTGAAACAGTGAACGCTGACCATTACTGTGAAACACAGCGAAAACTGCGACGTGCCATTCAAAACAAGAGGCGTGGAATGCTTACTGCAGGTGTTGTGCTCCTCCATGACAATGCTCGTCCACATACGGCTCGGCGCACAGCAGCTGTTTTGACGGAATTTGGCTGGGAGTTGTTTGATCATCCACCCTACAGTCCTGATCTTCCTCCCAGCGATTTTCACGTTTTCTTGCACCTCAAGAAATTCCTGTCAACGACGAAGAGCGTTTTGGCAACGACGAAGAGCTGAAGACATCTGTCATACGCTGGTTCCATTCCCAGGCGGCAGAGTTCTACGACAGAGGGATACAAAAGTTGATCCCACGATACGACAAATGTCTCAATTCTGATGGTGGCTATGTTGCAAAATAGCTGAAACATTGCTGTACCTGTTGCCAAGAAATGTTTTCCTGAAAGTGTGTGTTCTTTTTTTTTTTTAAATAGGGAAACTTACTTTCTGGATACGCCTCGTACAAACTCTGGGATTTTAATCTGGGATGAACTTCCGTGTCGGTAGATTCGTATAATATTAACTATCGTGTAACAAACTCTCTTTCTGGTAGCTCATTCTTTGCCCTATCGCACAGCCCACATGTCAGGTCTCATCTCCTCATCCTCTTTTATACGTAAGTAAACGCGAGCCTTCTCTTCCACAACACCAGGAATACAAATACAATAACAGAAATAAAAAGGAAAAGTTTTTGCAAAAGTCGATAGATGCAGAAATTTTCGAAAATGAGTTATATATGGATATCGTATGTTTTCTAGCTCCGGAATCGATCTATTTTATTTATTTATTTATTTATTTATTTATTTACTTATTTATTTAATTATTTATTTATTTATTTATTCTGGTGTAGTTAAGGCCATCAGGCCTTCTCTTCCACAACACCAGGAATATAAATACAATAACAGAAATAAAAAGGAATAAAAAAAACACTATAAACGAAGTAAAGTCTCACAAAAATATACACAGGTTGCATTCGCACAAACTTTAAATGAGTGATTAAGTATAATTAATTGTATCCTAATTAACTAACATAAACAAGAAACTTGCGATTTTAATCTGGAGTAAAAAAAAAACACACAAATCAACACTTCTAGCAATATCTAAAAAGCATTAAACAAGACAAAATTTTCCAGTTTAATTTTGAATTGTGATAAAGTCCGGCAGTCCCTGACGTCATTAGGTAGCGAATTCCAGAGACGAGGTATTTCTACAGTGTAGGAGGATAAGTATAGAGACGTTCTATGATGAGGGATAGAAAGAAGTGCTTGATGTCGGTTTCGAAGAGTTTTAAGAAATTGAAAGCGCGATAACAGATAATTCGGAGTAGAAGTATGCATGATTCTAAATAGAAGAGACAGTGAATGTATTGTTCTTCGTTCCTTCAGACGCACCCATGAAAGTAACTGGAGGGAAGGTGTTATATGGTCAAATGTACGAGTATTGCAGATGAATCGTATGCACACATTATGAACACGTTGTAGTCTCTCAGCTAAGAGTGAACTTACATTAGTTTGCAAGGAATCGCAATAATCAAAATGGGGCATTACAAGCGTCTGAATAAGATTCTTTTTTAGACTAAGTGGTAGAAATTCTTTCATATGAAACAAAGAGTGAAGTTGAGAAAATATTTTTTTGCAAGTGTGTGTTACTTGGGTGTTCCAATTTAGATCGCTATCCGTAAAAATGCCAAGATTTTTAACTGTTTCACTGTATTTAACAATAATCCCATTCACTATTATATGTGGTATAGTACTACTATCAAGAGTGCTTCGTAGACGATTATGTCCCATTACGATTGCTTGCGATTTCTCTGGATTTAACCTTAATCCAAATTTGTGTGACCACAGTGAAATCGAATTTAAGAACTCAGATTTAGCAAAAATTTTTATTTATACCGTGTGTAGAGACTACCAAACCTTCCAGGTTTCTTCAAAACTCGATAGATGCTGTCACTTAGTTAAAGCGAGATGTATATATTGGTTTTTAAAGGGATATAAATAATTTCATTTTAAAGGGTGATGGACTGATTGCTTTTAAAGTGAGATAGCTGGATTGATTTTAAAGGGGTAGGCACATTAGTTTTAAAGGGAGATAGGTAGATTGGTTGTTAAAGCGAGATGGATATATTGGTTTTTAAAGGGATATAAATAATTTAATTTTAAAGGGTGATGGACTGATTGCTTTTAAAGTGAGATAGATGGATTACTTTTAAATGGAGTTGGGCAGATTGGTTTTAAAGTGAGATAGATGGATTGATTTTATGGGGCGATGGACACATTGTATTTAAAGGGTGATAGATGGATTGGTTTTAAAGGGAGATGGAAATTTTCGCCAGTTTCTCACCAGCAATGAATTTTTACGCTGGATAATCTGTGCAGTTGTAATTATCGTTTAATAAATTGTTTTTGCTAGTAATAATTAGCCAGATAATCTAAATGTTTCTCAAGTTGTTGAGTAGGCTCATATTTTGAAATTTTATTATATTTTCCAGTATTTTTTTGTTTGTTTGCTAATGACGGGTGCTTGTCCGTTCGTCATTCACCCATATAAAGCCACTTCTGTAGATCAATAAATAATTGATTGTTTACCGACAGAGTCGTTGCTCAGGGTGCACCATAGAAGACTGGTCTACGTTACACTCCCGATGTGATGAGATGATGATGGAAGTTTGTTGGGATTCCACAGGAGAACCGAAGCTCTCGGAAAAAATCCCTGTGCTAACTGAACCACGGGCTTGCCCAACACACATTATAAGTCGGTAATACGCCGGAGATCGAATCTTGATTCAGCGCTCTAACCACTAGAACACCGTGGCGACGTATTTTCCACTAAATAATACTAATATACTGTATTATATGCCATCCCTCATGTTTCTCAAAGCCATTCTTAACAGACTGTCATTGTTGAGATCATAATACTGTATTTTCGTGTTAGAATATTTAACAGTTACCATAGAAACGTACGAGATACTTTAAAACTTGAAATAGTACATTATGCAACGAGCCTATAATGATACAGTCTTACTAATAAACCGTGTATAGTTTTTATACGAGACTTATGCAGAGTTGAGACAGAAAACGTTACTAATAAACCGTGAATAAGCTATGGACGTATAAACAGACTGTAACTATACAATGGGAATTGCTTTGCAGTAGTTATATACACGAAACCCCTTGTTTAAGCGTTGCATATAGCGAAAAAATGGCCGCCCCTCTAACAGCTGTTCGTATCGACTGTCATTTTATGATGATGTTTACCTTGTAACCACAGTAGAACAAACCAAAGATCATAGAATTATTAGAATAATATTGCTGTAGCTTGTACTCTTTGACCAAAATGTAGTGTGGTAATCGATTAGAGCCAGTTGTACTATCGATATTTAACACGCCACACTAGAGCGCTCTACCGGATCCAGTAGAGGACCTCAGATATTCTATTACCTTTCGTAACGAAGTAATGACGAAACTATGACGTAGCTGTGTAACAGTTATACTGTTATACACGACGTATGTAGTGATTATTAGTAAGGAATTTACACACGACTTATAAACGAGCTACTCATTGTATAAGTATAAGACAGTTAAACGTCTGTATATAGAGTTTTTATTAGTAAGACCGATAGTAATTAAGAAGCGAGTATGGATGTTTATGAAACGAGCGCAAGCGAACTTGAAATTATTCAGATGTATACATTTTATTTGTGTCTGACAAGATCGGAAGTGACCTTGTTCTAGGTCGTGAATTGTGAGATGTGCGCAGACGCGAAAGTATTGATTTTTCCGAGGAACAATAATGTCATTGATCTTGATGTAATCCCATTAAACTTGATATAACCTTGATTATTGAATTCGACATTGAAAAACGAGATGACAAATTGAATTTATTTGAATATTATTTACAATTAACGCTAATTATTATAGTAACAGAACATAACCTTCTGCGACAGTATTGGATTTCCAGCCTCCGTGACTTTTCGCTAATTCTCTTTCGATTGCATATCCGAGAATAATCGATACTTGCGGTTTATAACGGTACAAAGCTGAATTGTCATTGGCTGAACACCTGTAAGCTGAGTTGTCATTGGCTGAACACCTGTACTTTAATGAGTAGGTGTACTTTAACGACATGCATTAAGGACTGCTACCAGGTGTATAATTAGTACATTTCGGCATGGTCGAGCATAAAATAATTTTAAGATATTTGAGTCAATTTTTATTTTTAAATGGGAACCAACCTGATATGTTTTGTATTGCAAATGATGCGTTAGCTCTGTTTAATAACAATATATTTTTACAAATTATTTGAATGTCACCAGTAAGATAAACACTATGCAATGTCTTGCATTAGGACCGAACAAAGGAGAACAATTATGGTTGAGATTTGTGCGTCAATTAAATTTCATGATATACTGTACGTTTTAATACTTTAATAAAATATTGCACATGGCGAAGTGACATAAAATTAGTGTACAATAAAAAATGCTCAATTATTCTCAAAAAACAAAACACAAAATCTTCGTGTATTCAGATTTATACATTCTTATTGTTCAGTTTTCCAGTACAGAACTAAAGAAATACCTTGTTCAGGTTGTATTGTTAAATGTTGCGCAGTACTATGGAAAGCTAATTATTCAATACATTATGAATTAGACAATAATAAGGGTGCGTCAGACATTGTTTATGTTTATTCTTACCAGTGATATTCAAATATTCTGTAAACTAGTCAGTCGTTATTATAGAGACCGGATTTTTATGTGATTATAGGAACGGAATTTGGATAGTAAAACTAGTATTGGCATCTACAATTAATTTGTTTACAACCCTTTATACCGAGTCCTCCCCTCCAACATACTCGCAACCTCTCTGCACGTCAACAACAGGTGAACGGGACGTTGTCGCATAAGAACTTCAACGTGCAGGTTTGCAGTTCCTAGAAGTGAAGTTTCAGAGGTACAATGCCGAAAGTGAAACCAACTAACAATACAGAATTGAAAGACTATATTTGTAAAAGCTAAGATCGAGTATCAAAATTCAGAAACAAATTAAATTGTCGTTCCCATGTCCAGTTCTTAAGAGCTGGGGGTCATGGTTAGAAGCTTGCATTATTACGCACTCACCTTCAATCCGTGAAGAAAGTGGTCCATCTTTCAATGTTGACGCGGCTGCGATTCAAACGCCAGGAACTGCTAAAGGATAGAACAATCGAGAAAGAAGTCGTGGATATTAAATGTAATTTTTTTATATTTACCGGATGCCATTATTCGATTAGATAAAACAGGAGTAGAACTAGTTGAGCAAATAAATATTATTTTACTATTGTAAATAAACTTTGCAGTAGAAGGTGAAGTCAAACCGTGTTTTTGAAAAATGAACTAGGGTTTGATTAAAATGATGGATAATATTCTTAGTCGGATTTCAGATGTTCTAACAAAGACGTGTCCCAATGACGTCATTCAACATGATATTTACAATTGATTACAAGGCAAGGCACAGTAGTAATAATTGTTTCATCAAGGACAAAACATAGCATTAATTGAAAATGCCATTTCGTTTGGTTCTATATTTTGTTCAATTTAATGATACTACATTAGGCTACTGGTAAATTTGTAGGATATTGAATATATTGTAAATTCTGTAGTATATTGTATACAATTATCATATTTCATAAATAAATAAAGGTTTTAATTTAACACGCTCTGACAGAAAAAACATACGTATTCAGAGGCGAGTTCCATACAGAAGACAACTGTCTATCAGCATCAATGTTTCCACTGACACGCGAGGACGCAGATTATTTAATTATGTATATTTGTAATGTTGTTTATTGGTGTCTTGTGCTTGCCAAAGAAAAAACACATGTATTCAAAATGAAATGCAGATTAGGTATATTATGTTTATTATTTATATATCATTAAACTATAACATTTGTTTATTCTGAAATACGTTTACAGCATTTGCGTGTAAGTTTGTATTTAGTGACCTGTACTCGTCCATGCTCTGTGACGCAGCTCGCTTGATATTCACTGATCTATTCTGTATCTATACTACGTTTCACTCATTCTTTATAATACTCCAAATTTTTCCCTGGTGATTACATATTATATTCCTTTCAACCTAACCGTATATAAATAACAAATCTTTGAATCTTGTAATTACCATTAATATATTAAAATTTGATACTACATATTTTTACATATTTACTCCATTACATATTATGGCTTGATATTACATAAATCTACATATTTAGGGTTTTATTCATTTTCACTTCTCTAAATACAAGAATTATTTGCTTCCGGTTGTTGCAAGAGCTTTGACGCGACCAGCTGTGTTAACTGCTGGGATAGGGAACTCTGGCTGAGCCTACTTTCAATACCAGCTGCTACACGAATCTAGCTGTTGCTTGAGGCGCACAACGACCACTTCTGAAGTATTCACAATTTGATGAATTTTATAAACGCTGATTATTTTATACTGAATTCTTGAATGATATATAAATAAAAAAATGTATATATTTAAATTGGACGAGAAGGAAACTTAAGATCTGTTTAGTTATTAATACAGAGTGATTTATATAGAACTGACACATTTCTTTCATTAATTGTTTCAAAACGAATTGAGCTAGCGACAACTTATTATACCTAAAATGTAGAGGAATTTTGGGAGATTATTTACCTCTATAGCAAATGTTGAAAATGTCCTCCATCCTGCATAAGGCACAACTCAACACGTCGTTCCATGTTACTGACCACTCGTTAGAGGACTCTGTTGTCAGTAGCTTGAATCTCCTGTGTGATGTTGTGCTTCAGATCGTCCAATGTCTGGGGACGTGTGGCGTAAACCCTGTCTTTTAAGTAACCCCATAGAAAGAAGTCCGGCGTTGTCAAATCCGGAGATCTCGGTGGCCAGGTTCCTGGAAATTATTCGATCGTCAAAGAAACTTGCAATTAGTTCCATGGATTCATTTGATGTATGGCATGTAGCGCCATCTTGCTGAAAATATCCTTGACTCAGCTCTACATCGTCCAGTTGCTCAAAAAACTCCATGAAAATCAGTCGGTACTCTGCAGTGTTCACAGTCTGGTTAAAAAAAAATTGGCCCCACTATTCTCTGTGCGGATATTGCGCACCAAACTCCGATTTTAATCGAGTGCATAGGTATTTCATGGATGACATGTGGATTTTACATGGCCCAATGGCGTGAGTTCTGTGAGTTCACATAAAGAGTCGTTGATGTGATGTGTACTGCATTTTCACGTTGACACAAAATGTCGAAAACAGCTGCCAACAATAGGAATAAAACATAAACAACTGATCATCTAGTGCTGCCAACAATAGGAATAAAACATCTGTGCATATAGTGACAAGGAATCGAAACTCCAGAACATTCTGCTTAATTTGGTGCTAAAATTGGGTCAGTGCTGCCAACAATAGGAATAAAACATAAACATCTGCGCATCTAGTGACAAGGAATCGAAACTCCAGAACATTCTGCTTAATTTGGTGCTAAAATTGGGTCAATGAATGAATTTCCAATGGAATAATTAAAGAAAGAAATGTGTCAGTTCTATATAAATCACTCTGTATAAACAAAATGTTAATGTGCGGGAAAAACTTGGTCGTTGTGCAACGCTGCAACACGATCAGCAGCCGCCACTGGAGAAGAATAGTCTTTTCCACACACATCACATAAATGTCTTAGCTTCCCATGTACGTTTCTTTTATGATCATTCAAGGTCCGATTATTTTTAAATTGTTTATCACATACACTACATGTGGTAGACGTCTCCATCTTTTACCAATATTGTGACGTAAACCGTGGTACGTCTATCAGCGGAAATTCCACAACGTCTTCCCCTTCTTCTTCTTCTTCTTCTTCTTCTTCTTCTTCTTCCGCTTTTCGCTTGCGTCCTCGCTTATTTGTTTTCTATAAATGCAAAATTAAAAAACATTAACAGATATACATATCTCATAGTACAGGGCTATTCATAAAGTAACTTCCGTTTATTTTTTACAAACCTGTGAATGACGTTACAGAATTTGGTTACAATACGTTTGAAAGTATACACTCTAGTTTATTTTTCCATATAGTTTCTAGTCACATTGAGACAATTGTCGTAGCGTTTGACGAGCTTTGAAATTCCGCAGTCGTAGAATTCGGCCGCCTGCGACTGAAGCCAACCTACGACGCTGATTTTCAACTCTTCGTCATCGTCAAAGCGCTTCGAGCCAAGCCACGTCTTCATGATGAACCTGCGGTTTACTCTAACCCTTTCGTCAACGAAACGAATCAGATCTCCATTCACGATACTCTGTCGACAACTTCTCTCTTCATCATGGACATTGGTTCGCCCATTTTTGAACATATGGCACCATTGTCTTACACCACTTTCACTCATTACGTCTGGCCCATAAACTTCACAAAGTTGGCGATGAATTTCACTAGCTTTACAGTTTTTGGCCACAAGAAATGTTATTACAGACAGTACCTCACACCTGGCGGGACTTGCGATTGCATCACACATTTTGACAGCTTGTGGTTCAGAGAGGAACAAAGACACGACCTTGACTCTACCGCTGCTCGACGCGTACTTCAAGGTACACTCCTTCGCAAGAGCGGCGCCACTGTCTCTGTTGTTACGCACGCTATATGAAAACGGAAGTTACTTTATGAATAGCCCTCGTACAAGACAAAACAGATTGCAACTATACTTACCGCTTTATAGTTGGGACAAGTCGGACCACATAGCTCCCTCCAAAATTTCAATTGGGAGCTCTCCACCACGCCCAAACCTCTTTCGAGCTGTTCTGTACATGTACATTCTACGAGGCGCTCCCTGCCCATACAGGTAGTGCGATGATATCTCTCCTCGTGATGCGGCGGTATATTAAGCATCAAACTGTGAAAATTATGTCCGCATGGCAGGACAAGGGCATAGTCAGAATGCAACTGATTGGGTCTATGTATAAGTCTTGACAACTATGTGACTATGTTTTTTTCCGAATTTTTCGCCCTATTAAACATACAAAGAAATAATTTATTACAGTTGTATGCACACTTTCTGATAATAAAATTAAAATTAATATAATCAGTTAAAAACCAGACATGTTTCGGAGAAATGCTCCTTCATCTTCAGTGGCAATACCACGACGTTATAACTCGAACTTGGAATACTGAGCATGCGCAGTGCGTTATAACTCGAACTTGGAATACTGAGCATGCGCAGTGCGTTATAACTCGAACTTGGAATACTGAGGATGCGCAGTGCGTTATAACTCGAACTTGGAATACTGAGCATGCGCACTGCGTTATAACTCGAACTTGGAATACTGAGCATGCGCAGTGCGTTATAACTCGAACTTGGAATACTGAGCATGCGCAGTGCGTTATAACTCGAACTTGGAATACTGAGGATGCGCAGTGCGTTATAACTCGAACTTGGAATACTGAGCATGCGCAGTGCGTTATAACTCGAACTTGGAATACTGAGCATGCGCAGTGCGTTATAACTCGAACTTGGAATACTGAGCATGCGCAGTGCGTTATAACTCGAACTTGGAATACTGAGCATGCGCAGTGCGTTATAACTCGAACTTGGAATACTGAGGATGCGCAGTGCGTTATAACTCGAACTTGGAATACTGAGGATGCGCAGTGCGTTATAACTCGAACTTGGAATACTGAGCATGCGCAGTGCGTTATAACTCGAACTTGGAATACTGAGCATGCGCAGTGCGTTATAACTCGAACTTGGAATACTGAGCATGCGCAGTGCGTTATAACTCGAACTTGGAATACTGAGCATGCGCAGTGCGTTATAACTCGAACTTGGAATACTGAGCATGCGCAGTGCGTTATAACTGGAACTTGGAATACTGAGCATGCGCAGTGCGTTATAACTCGAACTTGGAATACTGAGCATGCGCAGTGCGTTATAACTCGAACTTGGAATACTGAGCATGCGCAGTGCGTTATAACTCGAACTTGGAATACTGAGCATGCGCAGTGCGTTATAACTCGAACTTGGAATACTGAGCATGCGCAGTGCGTTATAACTCGAACTTGGAATACTGAGCATGCGCAGTGCGTTATAACTCGAACTTGGAATACTGAGCATGCGCAGTACGTTATAACTCGAACTTGGAATACGGAGCATGCGCAGTGGGTTATAACTCGAACTTGGAATACTGAGGATGCGCAGTGCGTTGTAATTAATTGATATAAAGCACGCACGCTCCATTACGGAACTCTTGCACATTCATTTAGGCATGTTTCAGTAATTTTCATTTGGATCGCACGTATTTTTTGATGTGTTGAAATTATAGTTTATGTTTATTCTATCAGTACTTCCTTTATTTCTATATTCGCAATTGTGCATTATAATTAAGCATAATGGTGCGTAAAACGTGCAAATACAATTTCTCTACTCTTGGATTGTATTTATTCGTTTCATACGGTACTCCAATATGAAGTCTGTCTAGTTCAATATGTTTCTAGGGCCAAACTAGCGCTGAGGAGTTCCCTTCATACTCTTACTCCTTGCATATACGAATTAGTTTGATTAACTCAGGCTTTTATTATGCTTTGTGAATAATATCAAGTACATCTTCACAAAAATAAATTCAACGGTTTTCACTTCAGAAAATACCGAACTACCTCAGCGCTAGTTTTCGTTGTAGTCAGCGATGTATGCATTGGAATGGAGAAAGAATCTGGCTACCCTGCCCCATTATCCCTTGGCTTAGTTGCTTTGTAAGTGATACCTTATTGGCCTTCGGACTCTCGACTAAATGACAGCTATACTGCAATAAGGCAACTCCTAAGCAACTGGATGTACAAGGTTATGTTACCATGTCGAATGTGAAAGCACATTATTGAAATAGCAGACCACTGCATTAATATAGGAGTAGGCCTATTAGGACTAGTCTCATGATGTGAACTTGCCTTAGGTGCAGAAGTCATGTCAGGGAATGGAATCATAGACCTAACTGTTGGGCTCTCAGTTTTTGATCCACGTTCGAATCCATTGCTATGTCTGTCATCATTGTTGGTAGGTAATCGAGCTCTGTGAATACATTGGCATTCAGGGGATGAATTCCTGTACACTGAAATCCTTTTATAGCAATGTCAGCCCGTGAAACTCTTACAACGTCACCTACAAGACTTGCTATTTCATACTCTGTTATCCTTGCAGCGGGATTCTTTCTCATCCAGAGCCCACAAACTTCATAATATGTATCTTTAAATGGCTTCATGAAAACACGATCAAGAGGCTGAAGCTTGTGGGTCGTATTGGTGGAGTGCTTAACATATGAATATTCTGGTTTCGAGCATAGGTGATCACCTCCAAGTCCTTATGGCTAATATGGCCGTCTAAAATTAACAAAACGGTGTTTTGAACAGAATGTTTGGCATAGTGAGCAAAATGCTGCATCAACTAGGATGTCATCCATGCGTTTGAGCTTCACCTTTGCTCTCTTTGGGAGCACCAATGAGGAGTCTTTCATTCATGCGTTGTCGAGGAAATATGAAAAAGGGTGGAATTTACTGACCCCCAGCATTCATAGAATAGTACAGTAACACTTCTTCCCCTTTCAGCCGAAGTCCGTGTACCCACTTGACAGTTCTGTTTCAGCGAAATAACTTTGGAATGTTTTTATACAGTAGTGACACTAGTTTCGTCAGAGTTATTAATTTTATAGGGTGTGAATTCATATTTTTCCATTAGATCTGTAAGACTCAAAGAATCGATTGACTTGTGGCTTGTTAAACCCAATTGATCCATTAAGGCTTGTCGATTCAGGAGTTCGGAGAGACAAATTCGGGTACTGTTTCATGAAATCATAATAAAATTGCTTACCAGCAGTCTGTTTGTCACGGTTGAATGGATGAGGAATTTTTTACTACGTCACACTACTTTTGAGCAATAAAACGGTACGAAAGGACGTATTTCAACCAATCATGGCTGCTTATCGCACAATTTTATCGCGTCCCTAGCATTTGTTTAATTTTATCGCATCCCTAGTATTTGTTTATTTTTATCACTACCTTAGCATTTGTTTCTTTGTTTGCCAACATTTCAAACTGCACTGGTCTGGACATCAAAAAACAGAAAATTACAAACCACGCCAGTCGATGCACAGCACTTTCAAATATGACTCGCATTGGCATTCAAGAACAAGAATTAATAGCTATGCATCTTCCCTGAAATCCTATTTGCAAATAAATGAAGAGCACCATTCGGAAATCCTGAATAAGTTGAGGGATACACCATGTAGCCTACATCACCGAGTTCACTTCTTTTACGCACACGTCCAATATAACATCAACTGAACCACCAACCACTAAAACATTCAAATTTGAAAATTGTACTTTCAATAATTGTTTCTTTTAAAATTATTCATGTTTATTTTTTATTTCATCATCGTTAATTAAAGCGTTTTCTGTTTATTTCATCATCCCTAATTAAAACTTTTCTAACACTCGTTTATATTATTTAGGTTATGTTTGTTATAATGGAGATAATGGATAGTCACGTATCAGAGATTGTTTAATATCCCTTATTGAAAATCATCTGTCAAGTGACGTTGATTACTGGGATCCGGATGATCGAAGTGGAATGCAAATCTATACTAATAATAAATCTGTAGCCGAAATTTTTTCTGGTAATTTTCAATTTTCCAAAAATAATTGGTCCTAACATATATAATTAACCACCCTGAAACCGAAAATCGCTTTTGAAATTTTGTTTGTATGTCTGTCTGTCTGTCTGTATGTTTGTTACCTTTTCACGATAATGGCTGAACGGATTTCGATGAAAATTGGAATATAAATTAAGTTCGTTGTAACTTATATTTTAGGCTATATGGCATTCAAAATACATTATTTAAAAGGGGATTATAAAGGGGGCTCATGAAATAAATCGAAATATCTCGCTTCTTATTGATTTTCGTGAAAAATGTTACATAACAAAAGTTTCTCTAAAAATAATTTTCATAAGTTTTATTCCTTAAAAAAGTTTGATAGGACTGATTTTAATGAGATAAATGAGTTTTGAAATTAAAATAACAGCCATCTAAGGCCGTGTAATGAATTAAAAAACAAATGACTTCATCTATAAGTTGGTAGCAACAATCGAAAGCTATGAAAGATAGCCTACAGAGAATGTTTCTGTGTTTGTATGAAGTAATATCCCGTGAAGCTAAATTAACCGATTTGTATAATTAATTATTAATTCACCATTGGAAAGTGTAGTTTCTCTTGGACATAATGCATAATGTTATCACAAACTTCTGCGTGAATCGAGGACAGGTAAGATTAAAATAGCTTCTTATGCACAGAAAACTTGATAGGCTATTCTGTATATTCGTTTCCTGTATTTCCTAAACTAATTTTTATTACTGAATGTGTGGTCTCTGGATCAAAATGATCGCATTTTAATTTTTTAATTCAATTTAAATGAAGTAACATAATAAACGATTTATCCTTCTATCAAACACGAATGTTCCTTTGGATCAAATGTCCTATTTTAATTATATAATTAAATAGAGACGTAGATGGGAGGATAATATTAAAATGGATTTGAGGGAGGTGGGGTATGATGATAGAGACTGGATTAATCTTGCACAGGATAGGGACGGATGGCGGGCGTTTGAACCTTCGGGTTTTTTTAAAGCCATTTGTAAGTAAGTAATTACTTTATATTTATTTCAACAGGTGCAGCGGAGCGCACGGGTACGGCTAGTGCTTTAATAAAAATGAAACTGAATCAACAAAGCCTTCTCAACTAGTAACCGTCTACAGAGTTCAATGAAGATTCCATAGTTGGCACAACTTACTGATAACAAGAAAACAGCTAATCATAACACACTACTGCCAATATGAAATCTAGGTAATATTTGTAATGTTGACCCCAGATTCATACAATAATACATTTGAAGACAGTTGTATTTTCGTAAGTCAATTAATATTTTATTGTATTGAGTACTTCGTTACTTCTAATCTTTATATACTTTCTTCTAATGTTTTTATAGTCAGTGACACTAGTTTCGTCGAGTTTTGATTTTCTAGGGTGTAAATTCTATTTTCTGTTGAAAATATCGACCAATAAAACAAAAGAATCGATGGCATTTATTGGATCTCAACCAGTAAGAGTGAAATTGGTTATAGAGAACAAAATTAGAACAAATCAACACTTTTACATACTTAGGTTGTTCAATAACATATGGCAAACATGTGAAATCGAGGAAAAATTAAATAAAAATCTTGGGTTCTGAAGAAAAACGAAGAAAGAAGAACTGAAGGAGGTGAAGTGAAATTTTTATATATGTTGCGGTTATATTACACTTTGAACAAAAAAAGAAATGAAGATATTAGAAAAGAACTAAAAATGGATAGTATAATTCAACTTATAAATTATTTTAATGTACGCGAACTACATATGATTATTTCCATCCATCCCTAGTATTCTGCGTCATTACACGATGAAAGAGTAATGGAACGGAGAAACCTTAGCGCCGGGATTTGAACCCGGGTTTTCAGCTCTGTTTGATGCTTTATCCACTAAGCCACACCGAATACCCATCCCGGCGTCAAAAAATCGTCTCAGATTACAAACTCCAACTCTTGGGTTCCAGTGGCCGCCCTCTGATACATCATAGAGGTCTAAACATAGGACTCGAAGTCCACACATGTGCTGAGGTGCACTCGTTATGAGTGACTAGTTGGCCGGGATCAGACGGAATAATCTTCCTGAAATCACGAAGTGATTTACGCATATCAATATATTATTTTAATGTACCGAAGTAATTGATATTTCCATGCAGATATTCTGCGTCATCATACGATGAAAAAGTTGGAACGGAGAAAATTCTCTCCGGCGCACAGTGTCCAATAAAATCAACTTAGAAGGACAAATGGAAAAATGACATCAAATTTGAAATTAAACCCTTAAATTATTTTTCCTTTAAAATTATAACTGTTAACACTTTTAATTGATAATCTTAATCAAAGGTGTTTAGCGAGTAGGAAGCTAACATTTATTTCATCATCCCTAATTCTTACTCAGCAAGCGCCGTTTATGCCGTTTTTTGTGCTGTAACTGTTTGTTAAGTGGTCGATTCCATTCATATTTGATATTGTCAAGTAATTCTTTAGGTCACATATCACTGATTTGTTTAATTAATGTTTATTATAGAAAATCATCATCAATGGACACGGGATTACTAAATATAATGATTGAGTGCAGATTTTTAATAAAAAAAAACTCTTTGGTCAAAAAGCCTTTTTAACTACTATTTACCGTCTATTTTAAATCTAGTGAAGATTCCAGATTTGCAGAAAATGATTTAACACTATTCTTTCGAGGTGCAGTAATCAATTTTTCTCGGTTGCAGTTATTTCAATATCTAGCATGTATCTAGCAGTATAATTCAAGGAATTCAAGATGACAGTTGAGATTATGTACAAAATAAGCATTTGGAGACAAAAGGTGCAATTTACCTAAAATGTCAATTAATATTTTGTTGTGCATCCCCTGTAAGGGGCAGCTCATACCAACGTAAACAGAGTTTGTACACAAAACAAATGTACTAAGTGTAACTACTGTATAAAATTTCATAAAATCTGTTAGATAGGACAAAAGTTACTAATTTTGATTTTCTAATAAATCAAAACCTCTATAAGGGGTAGTTAAAATATCGACCAGACCAACAAAAGAGATGGCATTTATTGGATCTCAACCAGTAAAATTTCAAAAAATCTGTTAAATAGAGAAAAAACTAATTTTGTCAAATTGTGCAAAAGGGGTAGTTCTTTTACAACTAATCAGAGCTTGTTCAAAACATATATGGCAAACATGTGAAATCGAGGAAAAATTAAATAAAAATCTTGGGTTCTGAAGAAAAACGAAGAAAAAACAATTGCTAGCAGTAACTGTGAAAATTTCAAAAAATTTTAAATAGGAGAAAAGTTACTAATTTTGTCTTAAGGGTATTTCCCTTATACGAACGTAATCAGAGCTTGTATATATGCACTTGTAACTGCTTTGTAAAAAAAAAATTAAGATATTAGAAAAGAACTAAAAATGGATAGTATAATTCAACATATATTAACGTAATGTAGAGCTTGAATACAAAACATATATTTCCTATGCAGATATTCTAAAAATCATCACAGGATGAAAAGATTAATGGAACGGACTAAATTTGCTTTCCGGCGCCGGGATTTGAACCCGGGTTTTCAGCTCTACGTGCTGATGCGTTATCCACTAAGCCACACCGGATACCCACCCCGGCGTCGGACAGAATCGTCTCAGTTTTAAGTTCCAACTCTTGGGTTCCCTCTAGTGGCCGCCCTCTGCACTACGTCATAGATGTCTAAGAACGTAGGACCGAAGTCCACACATGTGCTGAGGTGCACTCGTTATGAGTGACTAGTTGGCCGGGATCCGACGGAATAAGCGCCGTCTTAAATCACGAAGTGATTTACGCATATCGTATATATTATTTTAATGTACCGAAGTACATATGATATTTCCATGCAGATATTCTGCGTCATCACACGATGAAAGAGTAATGGAACGGAGAAAAATTCTCTCTGGTGCCGGGATTTGAACCCAAGAGTTGGAACTTAAAACTGAGACGATTCTGTCCGACGCCGGGGTGGGTATCCGGTGTGGCTTAGTGGATAAAGCATCAGCACGTAGAGCTGAAAACCCGGGTTCAAATCCCGGCGCCGGAGAGAATTTTTCTCCGTTCTATTACTCTTTCATCGTATAATTCAACTTATTAAAGAATATCAACATAATTGGAAAGAACATGTAAACAGAATGCCACCAAGTATAACGAGAGCAGCCATTAGGAAGACCAGTAAAACGTTGGCGAGATCAATTTTAATGGAGGCGGAACAGGCCGAAAGGCCTAAACCTTGAAGAAGATGATAATGATGATAAATATTGTTTAATAATAGTACATTATGCAACGAGCCTATAATGATAGTAATTAAGACGCGAGTATGTTTGTTTATGAAACGAGCGCAAGCGAGTTTCATCATTTTCATACGAGCGTCTTAAATACCATTATAGGCAAGTTTCATACGACATTTTATGCTCGACCACATTTCTAACTTGAAATTATTCAGAAGTATTCATTTTATTCGTATCTGACTGAAGATCGGAAGTGACCTTGTGCATATCTGGTAAATTGTGAGATGTGCGCAGACGCGAAAGTATTGATTTTTTCCGAGGAACAATAATGTCATTGACCTTGATGTAATCCAGAGAATAACATGAACTGATTTTGATATAACCTGGAAATTGATTTAGAATTGAAGAACGAGATGACAAATTGAATTTATTTGAATATTATTTACAATTAACGCTAATTATTATAGTAAAAGAACATAACCTTCTGCGTCAGTATTGGATTTCCAGCCTCCGTGACGTTTCCCTCGTTGTCTTTCGATTGCATATCCGAGAATAATCGAAAACCTGAACTTTAATGAATAGGTGTACTTTAATGACATGCATTAAAGGACTGCTACCAGGTGTATAATTACTACATTTCGGCATGATCGAGCATAAACGTATTTTGGGCACTTTGGATTCTTTTAATTAAATATTTTGTGTTTCTAACTAGGATTGTACTCATTATATTGTCCATTTCCATTTCTATTCTAGCTGCAGTATTTGAAGAATTCAATATTTAAGTGTAAATCTATACTAATAATAAATCTGTAGCCGAAATTTTTCTGGTAATTTTCGATTTTCCAAAAATAATTGGTCCTAACATATATAATTAACCACCCTGAAACCGAAAATCGCTTTTTTGAAATTTTTGTTTGTATGTCTGTCTGTCTGTCTGTCTGTCTGTCTGTCTGTATGTTTGTTACCTTTTCACGCGATAATGGCTGAACCGATTTCGATGAAAATTGGAATATAAATTAAGTTCGTCGTAACTTAGATTATAGGCTATAATGCATTCAAAATTCGTTATTTAAAAGGGGGGTTATAAGGAGGGCCTGAATTAAATAAATCGAAATATATCGCTTATTATTTATTTTTGTGAAATATGTTACATAACAAAAGTTTCTTTAAAAATAATTTCTGATAAGTTTTATTCTCTGAAAAATTTTGATAGGACTGATATTTAATGAGATAAATGAGTTTTAAAATTAAAATAACTGCCATCTAAGGCGGTGTATTGAAATAAAAAACAAATGACTTCGTGTATAACGGGCCTTGGACACAACAATCGAAAGCTATGAAACATAGCCTACAGATAAAGGTTCTGTATTTGTATGAAGTAATATCGGAAGCTAAATTAACCGATTTGTATAATTAATTATTATTTCATCATTGGAAAGTGTAGTTTCTCTGGATGGACATCTATATATATAATTTGAACTGGTAATGGAAATTACGGGAAAACGGCTGAACGGATTTTAATAAATGACCCCTCATTTTGAAGCTTGGAACCCAAAGTTTTTCGGAAAAGTAGTAGTTCTCAGTGAAATGTCAATTTTCCTACATCATTTTTCTTTTTTCCAAAATCCATCTTTCGTCAGTTTTGAGAACTAATTAATTGCATTCACGGCCGACTTGATAGAATTTCAGAACAAAACACACACTACAATAAACAATAGGCTATTACACGAAGGCCATGACCTGCAGGATTGCCGACATATTTAGAGCTCAATTCAATTTGTTATTAAAAACTTATTCTGCAGTGTATAATTTTCTGAGCACAGCTGTGTATTGGATATTCAAATCTACGAAACTTGAGGTGGTTTGATGACATTATTACCATTAGAAATTAAATATTAGTGTAGTTAATATCATGATGCATCTATTTTTCATTAATTGTACATAATATTGATGCTATATTGATGACATGAAAGTGAAACGTTTTGTGGTTATGTAAGTAAATGTAGAGAATATCTTAATTTAGATCTTCATTTCTATAATTTACTGAGTGGCTGCTATATATAACTACAAAATTTAAGTAAGATAATAATATTATTAAAAATCAAATATTCTTATATTTATTAACCCAGTGGGGTTGGTTCTTTTTCATATACTTAATGCCGGTGTAGTGTAGATATTGATATGTGTCATTGTCTTCAGTATTGGCTCGAGAGAGCGCAAAAATTACAGTTCCTAAGGAAAGATCAAAAGGTATTACTTACTGATAAAATAAGAGGCCTAGAAAATTTTGTAGTCTCCAGATCATTTCAGCAAGACCTCTTATTAGGATAAAATGATTTTACGCTCTACATTTCAAGTTCTACATGCAGCAGCTATACGAAAATGCTATTGTTCGAAAGCTTAGCAAACCTGACATTTTTTTAACTTTTGCCTACAATCCACAATGACCTGAAATAGCTACTGCTATCGTCCTGACATTGATACTTGCGTTTTCGCGTTGAAACTCAAAAACTGAAGTTGGATAGGCTCAAGAAAAAGTATTTGGCCTAAAAAGATCCATTCAGAGGGAGTATGTTTCATTATTATGGAAGCAAATAACTATCAAAAAGACAAGTATTCTTCATTGAAAATAAATGTGAAAAATTTTTATTTGAACGTCTAACGAACTTAGTTTGCAGCAGTATTTGCTGCACAAGCCACTAGTAATGCTATAATGTTATTACAGTAACTTGTGAGTGAATTGAGGACAGGTAAGATTAAAATAGCTTCCTATGCACAGAAAACTTGATAGGTTATTTTGTATATTCATTTCCTGTATTTCTTATAATAATGTTTATGAACATATTCATTTTTATCTCAGAGAATTAACGAACAACGAGAGTGTATTGATTTAGTATGCAGTAATAGTACGTTAGCTTAGCAATCCATTATTTTATAATTCAAATTTTAACTATGCTCAATTGAATCGTGTTAAAATACATAAAATACATATGCAATAAATGCAATGCAAAAAAATTGGGTAATGAGCCAAGCAGATTATGTTGCGCTGTTGTAAAAGCTGTTCCTCCTGAGATTCAAGAGCTCCCACAACAAATTAAAGACTTTCTAATTCGAGTACATCCGTTATCAACACACTTTTTCATAATATAATATATTATAAACATAATAATAAATCTGTAGCCAAAATGTTTCTGTTAATTTTTGCTTTTCCAAAAATAATTGGTAATAACAATTAAGAAACATGTTAAAGCAATTGTCATTGCACCAAATGAGTGGTCTCTGGATCAAAATGATCGCATTTTAATATTTTAAATACAATTTAAATTAAGTAACATATTAAACGATTTATCCTTCTATCAAACACGAATGTTCCCTGGATCAAACGTCCTATTTTAATTATGTAATTACTTTATATTTATTTGTAACGGGTGCAGCGGAGCGCACGGGTACTGCTAGTATGTATATATATATATATATATATATATATATATATATATATATATAGAAATACTTACTCCATAATGATGCTTGAGCTGTATACCGCACGTCCTCGTAAGTTGGCGGGAGGATCATGGCGAGCGGCGACAGTTGAACGAGTCGGAAGGCTGCAGGAGGCCATGGTAAAAAATCCAAGTTTACGATAGCGGCAGCACCAGGCTGGAGAGCGGCTTAGATATTGTCACAGCGTCGTGAATAAAGATATGAACTGCTGCGGTATTAGCGGGGATATTTATACAGCTGTGCAGATCAACACGTGCGTTCATTTGTCCTGTTTTTATACCATCTTGTTGTTCTGAACAACCGATAACAAATAGCGGTGCGTGGACAATGAACTCTTTATCTCTTTAGCAGCGAATGATTTGTTTTCATTAAGTAGTATGAACTTTGAAATTTTCCGTACATATCATATAATGTAGCACAGCCGTGGCGAAAATGTGATCGTGAGCCGAGCCACTGTGTAACCTGCAACGTGCATAGCACCCTAGATCATATATGTAACAGATATGTCGGGGTTATAGGCTTTGAGGTTAACAACTTTTGTCAGGTTTACTACGCTGCCATCTAGTTGTTACATAAGGAGTCACGTCATAATACCCATTTGAATTGCATTAGCGACTGTGCTGCCATCTCGTGTTCGTTTACGGCGGACGGGTGGCGATCCTGGCGGTTGTTCTCTTCAAAGTGCTGCCGATTTTAACGTAGCGATGAGTTATCTCTTACATATATGATCTAGGATAGCACCTATGGAGAGAGGCGGACACTCGAAGGGAAGTGAAGCAACTGTCTGACTTGTTAACGGATTTTCATTTTCCTTACATCTAGCACTTAAATATTATTTTATACAATACAAGGTTACAAACTAATGTTTAGTACGTGTAACGAAGAAAGAAATGAACAAGAAAACATAGGACACACTATCACAACCTAAAATTAACTGTCTTCAGAATGTCTCTGCGACAGAGTTTCAAAATCAGGAATTATGTCACTTACTGCCAGTCGTAGTTGATCACGAAGGTATCTGTCTGTCAGTCGTGATCTAAATTTGGTTTTACTATTTCCATTACTTACTTACTTATTGGCTTTTAAGGAACCCGGAGGTTCATTGCCGCCCTCACATAAGCCCGCCATTGATTCCTATCCTGAGCAAGATTAATCCATTCTCTATCATCACATCCCACCTCCCTCAAATCCATTTTAATATTATCTTCCCGTCTACGTCTCGGCCTCCCCAAAGGTCTTTTTCCCTCCGGCCTCCCAACTAATACTCTATATGCATTTCTGCATTCGCCCATACGTGCTACATGCCCTGCCCATCTCAAACGTCTGGATTTAATGTTCCTAATTATGTCAGGTGAAGAATACAATGCGTACAGCTCTGCGTTGTGTATCTTTCATTGTTGAAAATAATTTTTCACAAACGTAAGTTGTAGCGAACTTGGCTTCAACAAAGCAAGCGAAAAAACGAAGCTTCGGATATTTATTTTTTTGGCAAAGATTTGAAAAGTTCAACATTTTTCAAGTCCTTACATCTAGCTTTCATTTAACATTACATAGTAAATCTGTGAGCTAACCGCATTATTCGTACATCTGCTGAAAAAGGATCGACGTACAGAGATAATAATAATAATAATAATAATAATAATAATAATAATAATAATAACAACAACACTTAACCTTTCAATGTTTCGTGAGTAACATGTACAGTAGTATAATGTCGTTTTATGTTATACAACCGTTTTCCTCGTAATACTTGTGAACAAATCATACATTTAATATTCTCATCATATTGGCAGCAAAAAAATGCGTCCTCCCATCCTACTTCAAACTTTCGTTTTTGTAGAGGTACATGGTTTCGAGAGAGACATTGCGACGATACGCCACTCGCATGTCAGAGAAAAATACAAATGGAACGGAGTTTGACTCCAGTGAGTGAGAGGGTGGGGGTTGGGGGAGGTAGGAAGCAAGAGAAATGCATAGCTATCACTGCGAGCCACAATGTGCTCGTGAGTCACATTTTCGCCACGGCTGATTGTAGCATATTTGCTATTTGATATATCTAAATTCAGATTGTTGTACGGGTAGAAATCATCATTTAAATAGACCTTTAGATCAATTATATTGCAATGATGAAATTTTCTGTTATCCTGTTATCCTTGTCGGGACCAAGGATCCGTTTGAAATGCAATTATCACATATCTCGGTATCTGTGCCGTTGTAACAGCCCACGTGACATGTTTAGCCGATGATACTGTTGAATATTCAGATAGTTGCCAGCTGCGAAACGGAATTTTAAGAGGTTTATCCGCGTACAGGATTTGTGTAAGTCGAACCTTTTCCTCGTCCTTCACAGTAACTAAAAGCATATTCCAACAGAGTTTTGTCAGCACTATTTTGCTGTTCTCACCATGCCGAGCATAGACAAGAGTTTCTTGCTCGTATAAGAATCAGCCCAAATTGTGCATTCATTATAATACCTCGGAAATCCTCAGCCAAGCCAAGCAGAGTTTCTAGCTGTATACATACGGGCTATTCCATATGAAATCGATCAGTAAAAAACCTCGCATTTTTTATACTCTAATTTTTTTTCCTACTTATACAAGGTGCTGAGGAGACTGCATTTTCAAAAATATACTATCGAAAGTCAAACGGTTTTCATATTATTGAGCGACAAATTTGGCGTATTTTATAAAAACAAGCCTCTTTCAGCGCTCAGAACTCTGGAACCATTTACTGCAGAACATTGAACGAGAGCTTATTTTGAAGCTGACATTTGGTAGGTCATGTTAAGAAGTAATACTTATTTTTATTGTACACAGAGAGACAGATAATCTGATTTTACTTACTTTTAAGCTTTTTACCCATTTGTAAAAATGTAAAAAAATATTGAGAAAAAACCTTGCATTATTAAGAGGGATTCGGCATTGTTTACTTAGTGGTACGGCAATAAGTTTCGAGGGTATTAAATAGATTATTTTCACACGCCTAGACTTGAACGGCGCAGTACCGCACGCACTGGCCGAGAGCTGAAGATAAGCGAGCATTGGGCGTCATTTTACTCCTGTGTTTATGAAAACTTGTGATAAAGCTAGCCCAGCCATGACTGCTAGACAACACATCACGTGTTTGTCTCCTGGCTTGCTTGTCTCGACTACCTACAGTCAGCTGGTTAGTTCACGCGCGTACTATTTATTTTCTTTATTTGATATTTTCAATACTTTCTTATCAATGTACCACCAGTAAAAAATATGTGTTTATTTGTACTTTCAATGCGGAATCTAACTATATATTTTAAACATATTTTTTCGTGGCCAAAGGCGTCTTAATGAAGATAAATCTAAATTTCTCCATTTCCATAAAAAGTAAGAAAAACTGTTTACATGTCAATATAAACTGTAATTTCTCAGCATCAAAATAAGCCATGATTTTGACCATTGGGTGAAAGGGTTTCGGAGCCACAACAGTTTAAAGTTGCTAATTTTATGAAAATAAGATACATTTAAATATTATTAATTTAAACACTATTAAGTTCTGATGCCTCAAACTTTGCACAAAGCATTGTATCACAGTTGTTTACGGACAGAAAAAATTTCATTGTATTTAAAAATTGCAAGGTCAATTTTCTCTATATTTCGGTCGATTAGAGATGGAATAGCCCATACGTTGAAATTTCCATTCGATGCACAAATGTCGACAGCGTCTACAGGACGCACGGAACCACTGTTTTCCAGCATGTCAGATTCAAATTCATTTAAAGAAAGCAAATTCTTCATTGTAAACGTGACACCAACGTTTCTAGTACTGTCAATAAGCGTCCCATTAAGTTCCAGTCGTATACCATCAAACAAAAATGCTGGTGCATTATTAACTATTATGTATGTATGTATTTATTCACATTGCAATGGGTATATACCCGGTGGCAGTGGTAACTAATTACACTCAATGAAGACAATAATAAACTTATTAATTAAAAATACACTTAATAATAATACTAATAATTAATACTAACAATAGTTAACAATAATAATAATAATAATAATAATAATAATAATCATCATCATAATAATAATAACAACAACAACAGGGAACATCCTAAATTAAATGAAGCACGATCGGTTAAAATAACATTTAAAGTAAATCTAATTTCTACCTTAAACCTAAGTTCGAACTAAAACCCACGAGTATGATATGTTCATATCTGCACAAGTACCTTTCAACACTACACTCATTTCGCTGTCAACTCACTCACTGCACTGGAACTACGACACATTTCACTGATTCTATCCTGATTTCACTAACACTTCAAAAACATTTCACTGTTCAAATACTTTGCACTGCCACTATAAACTATAAAGCTTCACTGACAGGAACACGTTTCACTTATACTGCACACTTCACTGACACAACACACTTCACTGACACAACATAATTCTTCACTGATAGAACACTTCAATAACAAAATATCATTTACACCCTTTAAGTACTGTGTATAATTACCGTCTATTAGTAAGGTCCTTAAGCCTATTTTTAAATACGTTTTTGGTTGTTGGTAAAGCCTTTAGTAAGTCTGCAGGTAAAGCATTCCAGTCCCTGATAGTACGATTGAGAAAAGAAAACTTTCCAATGTCCGTCCTCTGTCTTCTTTCCCTCAATTTATATGAGTGGTCGTTCCTTGAAGACGACATTTTAAATAAATGGAAAGTTTTAGTGAATCCAGGAATAAGAGTACATAATCTTTTGTTTGCAGATGATTTAATCATAACACAGAAAAATGAAGATGACTTACAGAAATCTTTACATGAATTAAATAAAATATGTAAATTATATGATCTAAAGATATCAGTAAAAAAAAAAAACAAAGACAATGGCATTTAGAGGAAAATATCCAGTGAAATCCAAAATTATTTTAGAAAATCAAAGTATAGAACAGGTTTCTAGTTTCAAATATTTGGGCTGTGATATTAGTTACAATATGGAAAGAGATATTGATTATAAAATAAATAAATTTCAGAAGGTATGTGGAACAATACAGAGAACGTTCAAAAATAAAGTTAGAAAAGAAACTAAAGTAAAAATGTATAAAGTTATGGCAGTTCTCACAATATTGTATGGATGTGAAACTTGGGCTCCAACGAAAAAACAGAAAGATAGAATACAAACGGCGGAGATGAGGTTCCTCAGACAAGTTAAAGGGTGTACAAAACTTGATAGAATTAGAAATGAGGATATAAGAGAAGAATTAAAAGTACAGCCTTTATTGGACAAAGTCACGAATTATAGACAAAAGTGGATTGAACACATGAATGGAATGAGTAAGGAGAGATATCCATTGTTAGCAAGA
>JAJSOF020000041.1:9421144-9436144 GCA_025594305.2 Periplaneta americana | reverse complement strand
TCCATCTACGTCTCGGTCTTCCCAAAGGTCTTTTTCCCTTCGGCTTCCCAACTAACACTAACATTCCTTAAAAGCCAATAAGTAAGTATCTCATGGACTTGATCTTCTTTAGCTCTGGAAATGTAACTGAGAGTTGTGGTTACTATTCATAGCGATAAATAATAAACACATCCAATTTGATTTTCGACAATGCATTCTTGTTCATACGAGCAGTTAAATTTAAGCAGTTTCATAGTATAATAATGCGAGGTCAATGTTACTTATGTCCCGCCCACTATAGAGACATAGGCCAATTTTACACATATTTAGTATAACTTGTTGCTTCTTTGACAGGTTAGGTTTGGTTAGTTTAGGTTTTTGTTATAGCCTGCCTTGCATATACGAATATAGCGCAACATTGGCAGTGATAAAAGTGAAATATTCGTTCAGTGGGCGTTGGATACTCTACATTCACCTAATGCGATAATATACCGGCATTACAATATAATTATGCAACTGCACATTTTCCTTTTACTTTCGCCACTACCGGCAATTTGATAACAAAACAATATTCAACTTCCGCAATGTGTTCAAGAACAAAAAATAGAAAAGATTTACCAACAAGTGTTATAAAAACAAATTTCACTGCAAAGTGAAAAAAAAAAGGAAGAGAGCGAGAGAGAAAATGGCGCCCCCCTGGAAATTGCCGCCCTAGGCAAGTATTATCCGACACTGACCGGAAGGTGTCACCATGGATAAATATATAATATTTATTATATATATATATATATATATATATTTATATATATATATATAAATATATAATATTTATCCATGGTGTCAACCATGGATAAATATATAATATTTATTATATATAATATTTATTATATATATAACATATTTATCCATGGTGTCACTGTGTGACGTAAGTCAAGGCGGCATACGAGTGTTCGAACACAAGTGCACAATATAACAAATACACTTCCATTCATTTTAATCTATACTAATAATAAATCTGTAGTCGAAATTTTTCTGGTAATTTTCGATTTTCCAAAAATAATTGGTCCTAACATACATAATAATTAACCACCCTCAAACCGAAAATCGCTTTTTTTTTTTTAATTTTTGTTTGCATGTCTGTCTGTCTGTCTGTCTGTATGTTTGTTACCTTTTCACGCGATAATGGCTGAACGGATTTCCATGAAAATTGGAATATAAATTAAGTTCGTTGTAGCTTAGATTTTAGGCTATATGGCATTCAAAATACATTATTTAAAAGGGGGCTTATAAGGGGGCCTGAATTAAATAAATCGAAATATCCGCTTATTATTGATTTTTGTGAAAAATGTTACATAACAAAAGTTTCTTTAAAAATAATTTCCGATAAGTTTTATTCTTTGAAAAATGTTGATAGGACTGATATTTAATGAGAAAAATGAGTTTTAAAATTAAAATAACTTCCATCTAAGGCGGTGTATTGAAATAAAAAACAAATGACTTCGTCTATAAGGGGCCTTGGACACAACAATCTAAAGCTATGAAAGATAGCCTACAGACAATGTTTCTGTGTTTTATGAAGTAATATCGGAAGCTAAATTAACCGATTTGTATAATTAATTATTATTTCATCATTGGAAAGTGTAGTTTCTCTAGATGGACATAATGCTATAATGTTATTACAGTAACTTCTGATGTAATATAATATAATATAATATAATATAATATAATATTATATTATATATCTAATGTAATATTATATAATATAATTTAAGTTATTTGAAGGGTTCAGAACCATAGTGGGCCAAACGCCATTTACTGAATACGCAGAAAACAAGGGTTAAAATTAAGTTATTGCCATAATTCAATGGAAGCCTATAACAAGTAAAATAAAGTATACACATTAAATCTAAATGATGTCAATGTTCATTAAACTATGGTTGTATGTAATAAAAATTAGAAACATGTTAAAGGAATTGTCATTGCACCAATGAGTGGTCTCTGGACCAAAAGGATCGCATTTTAATTATTTGGTTGCAATTTAAATTAAGTAACATATTAAACGATTTATCCTTCTATCAAACACGAATGTTCCCTGGATAAAATGTTCTATTTTAATTATTAATTTCTTTATATTTATTTCTAACGGGTGCAGCGGAGAGCACGGGTACGGCTAGTAAAGTAATATAATAGTTACACAATAGTTCAAAACAATACAAAATTGTGTCGTAATAATGTAATTTCATATTGGACAAGTGTCTTCCACGCGCCTAGTGGATAAATGGATATCTTTAGATCTTATTTCTTCTCTTGATCACAGTAACATTGTAAACAGAGCTTGCCCATTGCCTTTACGGTCCGTCATAAGCACATAGGACATACATAGAGTTCAATCTACACTAGTCCCGGACCATGTTGTAGTTCTGGTGTTCTATACGCCATCCTGATAGTTCACATTACGTCCGCGGATTCATTCACCTCGGTGTGAATATTTCATTACGTCATTTTTACTTTACAAACGACAATCATGTCGATACCCCAACCCCACAAAGTACAGCATGAATATAATACTACTAAGAAGTCTTATTTGACAATTTTCCAGGATTCATCGGCATAAGTTTATTCACTTACCTTGCAAAAGCAAGCCATAACACCCATGCTTGAAGATCCAAAACTACCATAACACAATAAAATAAATTATCACGTACCACAAACCACATATTGCGCGTAAACACCAGAGCAGCCAACAGTATGCGAGTAAAATTCTCATATTATAGATGAAAATTTCCCACAGTCGACCTAAAATTCCCACAATTAATAAAAGAAAGTCGCGCTCGAAATAGCACAGTTCAGAAATTTAATATTTGTATCTTATTCTATCCTAATATACTGTAAAATAATATCCTATAAAGCGGGTATATTTATGTGCTATTCGCCATCTATTCATAGAACTAAAGAAGACACATTATCGATTAAAATTATCGATCACTAGCGATTAGTTGGTGTCAGGTATCTTTGAACGCCAGCACAGTCTAATATATTATACAGTCATGAAGCTTGAGTTTATGAGGGAACTAGGAACAATAGACTGTGCCGGTACTATTTCGCATTGTCTGTAATGAGGCGATAATAGCGACCCTAGTGGTTAGCAACTACCAATGGATGCATATTTACTAAGTATTGAGCTTCGTGACTATATACTAGACTGTGACGCCAGTGTACTATTTCATTCATGGATTTCTCCTTGTAATGTTGGTCTTACAAACTGTCCACAGAATTTACGATGTTTTTCTGGTCTATTCGGTTAAAATTTGGGATACAAGTCAGTTTTTCAAAATCTTTAAACACAGAATATCTCGAAAAGACGATTTTGCAATCCATAAATTTTTAAGAATCAAGAAGGACAAAGAAATAAGAAGTTTCCAAATCATAAAATCTATTTTTATATGAGAAAGAACAAAATGAAATAAGAAGGAAGTGGAAGTAACTTATTTATGAAATGGTAGTACCCCCCTCAGGATTACAGGCAGGGTTTGGAATTGAACGGGTTACATCAGCTTCTTGTCTATGCGGATGACGTGAATATGTTAGGAGAAAATACACAAACGATTAGGGAAAACACGGAAATTTTACTTGAAGCAAGTAGAGCGATCGGTTTGGAAGTAAATCCCGAAAAGACAAAGTATATGATTATGTCTCGTGACCAGAATATTGTACGAAATGGAAATATAAAATTGGAGATTTATCCTTCGAAGAGGTGGAAAAATTCAAATATCTTGGAGCAACAGTAACAAATATAAATGACACTCGGAGGAAATTAAACGCAGAATAAATATGGGAAATGCGTGTTATTATTCGGTTGAGAAGCTCTTATCATCCAGTCTGCTGTCCAAAAATCTGAAAGTTAGAATTTATAAAACAGTTATATTACCTGTTCTTCTGTATGGTTGTGAAACTTGGACTCTCACTCTGAGAGAGGAACATAGGTTCAGGGTGTTTGAGAATAAGGTGCTTAGGAAAATATTTGGGGCTAAGCGGGATGAAGTTACAGGAGAAAGGAGAAAGTTACACAACACAGAACTGCACGCATTGTATTCTTCACCTGACATAATTAGGAACATTAAATCCAGACGTTTGAGATGGGCAGGGCATGTAGCACGTATGGGCGAATCCAGAAATGCATATAGAGTGTTAGTTGGGAGACCGGAGGGAAAAAGACCTTTAGGGAGGCCGAGACGTAGATGGGAGGATAATATTAAAATGGATTTGAGGGAGGTGGGGTATGATGATAGAGACTGGATTAATCTTGCTCAGGATAGGGACCAATGGCGGGCTTATGTGAGGGCGGCAATGAACCTTCGGGTTCCTTAAAAGCCATTTGTAAGTAAGTACCCCCCCCCCAAATCCTCTGCGAAATCTGCTATGTCCACCACAAATTCCATGACGACCTGGCCGAGAATCGAACCCTAGCCACCTGCATCGAAAACCAGTATACTGGCAACTTGAGCCACAGATCTATCACCACTTAAGGAACTTAATTTCTTTTGGTGCGGAAGTCGAAAGGATCGTCAACTCGTAAAACGTTAAGTGGCTGGGCAGTTAACCCAGCCGGCATGAGTACCCAACGTAGACGTGGATATCACCCTTACTAACTGAAGTCGAATTGATATTACACAAGCCAAGATAAGCCCGCATTTCATAATAAAACAGGAATTGTCTCTCTTTAGTCGAAGCTGAATCCAGATTCTGGAAAATCTGAGAGGTTTGATTTCTACTAGATATAGTCGGACCATCGGATCTGTGCCCCCGTAAGATATGCGAACTGAACTCTAATTCCTTCTCAGCCTCGGTAATTAATTTCTCTCCCTGCATTCCTCTCTCTCTTTTCTATCTCTCTCCCTTTCTCTCCCCCACTACTCACAATTTTGGCCTTCTTGCGGGACAGTTTACAATACTTGCACTTGCAGTCCAGTGTTGTCAACTCAACATGAACACTGTAGCAAGGAGTGGCGAAAGAAATATTATTAAGCAAGTACGTAATAGCATTTTGCGATGAAGAGAAACAAACAGGTCAATATCTGTTTCCTATAAATCAGACAACGAAAAGAGCAACTGATATCAGAGGTGAAGCTTATTTTATTTCAATTGATTACGTATTAAAATTACTTACTTAACTAACACTAATACATCATGTTATGTAATTTATATAGGCAGGTCAGAGCACCTAATAAAAAATCAGGAGAGAGGGAGTCTGTGCAGGAGATGAAAAGCTAGAATCACCAGAGAAGAACACATCAAGGGAACTTTTAATTATTGTAGATGATATGAACCGATGTATTTTAAGAAGAAAGATACAAGAATTATATACCATTCAGAAATAAGTTTCAACATTGAAGAAATTACTGAAGCTTGCGAGAGAAGTAATAATTTCCAAGGTTGGAGAGAAAAACTATGGAAAGTAATTCGAGACATGGGATTTAGGTTTAAAAAATGTAGAAATACAAGATGTATTTTGATTGAAAGAAATGATATTGTAGCTGGAGGACCAGTTATTTATGACACCGTTTGACGGAAGTTTGGCAACATCCCTATTGGGCAAGGTTCGTGGCCTGCTGTTTGACGTGGTGGGAGGAAAGCGGGTGGAATGGAGTGAGTACAGGCGTTAACATATTCAAGAACGACGACAGCGCTGAAGGGGCACAGATCCGATGGTCCGACAATACATAAATTCATGAACAAGTGAAATAATTTAAGCGAACTCCTTTATTTTCTTCAAATTACAGCGTTTACATTGTACATGTAAATATTACAGCATTTCAAGTAGTTACATCACAGTTGCATGCGCAATGCAACCTTACCTAACATGGTTTAATTCCACAGAGTGGAAAGTTTTCATCGCCACAATGAAGAAATATCCTGTGGTGTCTAGTTCAGTCTTCTTTCCACATCACGTGAACAACGTACATGCTGATAGATCTGTCAATCTCCTGAAGTTTAGCCTTAACTCCTGGTCGTTTAGAACTAACAGCATCGAAAGTTACATATGCATAATGTTGTTAAATAATACTAAGGGATATGCTACTGGAGCTAAATGACAGCTGTGACGAAGACCATGGTCATAGGAAGAAAAGTAAAGAAGGTAAACTTGCGAATTTTAAATGAGGCAGTAGAGCAAGTGGACAACTTCAAATACTTGGGATGTACTATAAGCAGTAACATGAGCTGCTGCCAGGAAGTCAAAAGCAGGATAGCAATGGCAAAGGAAGCTCTTAATAGAAAAAAAAGCATCTTCTGCGGACCTCTGGAGAAAGAACTAAGGAAGATACTAGTGAAGTGCTTTGTGTGGAGTGTAGCATTGTATAGGGCAGAAACAAGGGCATTACGACGAAGTGAATAGAAGCAAATACAAGCATTTGCAATGTGGATATGGAGAAGGATGGAGCGTGTGAAATAGACTGATAGAGTAAGAAGCGAAGCTGTGTTGGAAAAAGAGTGGACGAAGAAAGAATGATGCTGAAACTGATCAGAAAACGGAAAAGGAATTGGCTGGGTCACTGGCTGAGAAGAAACTGCCTACTGAAGGATGTACTGGAAGGAATGGTGAACGGGAGAAGAGTTCGGGGCAGAAGAAGATATCAGATGATAGACGACATACACAATAATTATGGTATTGGAAATGTATTGTTTCTCGTTGCAATTTTACATTTAATCTTTTGGCTGTTATGTTAATTTCAATGCTAATAAGGAATAGGTTATTAAAATTTAAGTTTATTGTAATAAATGTCCACATGCAAATATAATCGCATTACTTTCTATTAATTTGATAACGGAATAGCGATATATCGTTTATCGTTTCGATATACCGATATGTTTTCTACAATATATGAGGGGCTCACAACCAGAGTGGACCAAGTCCACCAGTGGTCAGTTTGTGGATTAATACAATCTGGGATGAAGAAAACTTAGATTTATTCATTGCCATAACAAACAAGTCCATAACTCATTTGTTACTCCACAGAGGGCAGCATTTTCTATGGAAGGTGAAGGTTGCTAAGCGTGAGCCAGGAACTTTAAGACTCAATATCTCAGAACTATTCCAGATGGACTTGGTCCACTTTGGTTGTGAACCCCGCATATATCGTTTATAGAAATAAGGTATTTAAATTACTGTATTTCATCTATAAGGTATTTAAATTACTGTATTTCATCTATCTCTATGATAGATTTCATACTATGTGATACACAGTAGTGGTGGGAAGATAATGAACGAGTCGTTCATAATGAACATATCATTGAACCGAACGAACGAATCATGATTCAGTAAACGAAATTAATCGATTCCTTCCTGAACCGAAAGTTGAATCGAACGTCTTCTCGGTTCTGTCTCGTTATGAATCGTTTTTACACTGAATCTTCTGAATCCAGGTTCCTTATTGGTCCGCTCACTAGCAGATGTCTAGATACGTCCAGTAACAGACGTGCTTGTTTCATACGCTGCGTTATTTGCGACATCTGGTGGCTGGTAGAGGAACTTTGTTAAAATCAGCTGTTATTAATCGCGTAGAATGATGTATTTAATTTGTCAGTGCCATGTTTGGATATAATGAATTGCTAAAGTAGAATATCTGTTTCATTAATCTTTTAAAACGGGTAGAAACCTTGTTCGCATTACATCAACTATTTATTTTTTAATTGCCGGTACCATTCCAGCTTAATCCAATTATGATGGTCTTAATTATAGACTAACTTGTTCATATTCATACGTCTAAATTAATCACATGGATACGAAAGCTAGTATTCCTTATCACATACTTAAATATATTTGTCCTAAACAGAATAATACAAAATCGCCAACCATTTATTAAATTTAGAAAATGTAGCCCACCGTAAGTTTACAAATATGAAGTTAGGCCTACAGGAAAAATAAAAAACAAAACTTGTGAATGTTATAACGCATAAACTGTACCATTTGTATAATATTTTTAGACAAAAAATGTAAAATAGATAGGGAAAACACACACACACACACACCAATTAAGTAGATTTTCCTGGATTTTTCATGTTTTATTAAAATTTTCTCAACTTCCTTTTGGTGTTCCAACTGTAAAATCTGTGACCTGTTTAATTATTTTATGTCTATTTTTCATTACTGATTAATGATTATGTAGCCAAATATTATAACTTTAAAACATTCACATAATGTAGGAGATATTAAACTTATTTTATATACAGGTACCCATTTCTCTATCTTTTTAAGTATGTCTTTAATACAACTTTGCAACAGTGGACGACCATGTCAATTTACCACTAATGCAGTGAATTGCAATGTGCTGTCATCTAGTGAGCAAAAAGTGAACGTGAAGTAACTAATGTAACGAACGAAAGGTATCGCTGAATAGAAATTAAGATCCAGTGTATAATTCGTTCATACTTGTATCGGAACATCTGTGAATCATTCTTACCGAACCGATTCTTCATCTTCCCATCTCTATTCCAGATAAGACTTGGTCCACTCTGGTTGTGAACCCGTCATATATCGTTCATAGAAATAAGGTTTGCAATATCAATATATCGATATTTAAATTCCTGTAATTCATCTATCTCTATGATAGATTTCATACTATGTGATACAGTCTCTTTGATACGATTTTGCAACGGGTAATAGCTTCATGCATATTTTGTAAACATTTTAGTATTGTTAAAACCATTTGAAAGAATAATTCCGGGACAGCGCGAACGCAGTCCCGACTACCAAAAATTACGCGCCCGAGTTACTCACATTTGGAGCAATCGCAGGGGTCAACCCAACCGCAGTGCAATGGAAGGGTCTCACCCTGGGGGAACCGCCTTCGTGATCACGGTAACCCCTACGCCAGGTAAGTATGCCGAGGTATCCTCACTCAGCCCTCTTATGTCCGCCCTACGTTTAACTACTCAATGGATATCTCTTTACAATTCATTAATATTTAATTAACTGTTATAAATGTAACCGAAAACCTTTCATAAAAGCATTGCATAAAGTGTAGTTATTGGTTAACGCAATGTAGCTTGTCATAATATTTACGTATAGTTCGCAATAAAATTGTTATATCTAGACTTTTATATTATTAGTATACATTAAGTAGACCCTGCCATCTAGCGGCCAAATACTAGCCTAGTTTCGAGTTCTACCGTCAGCTGTGAAGTGCGTTCTGGAGTTGGTCCAAGTGGCGACGACCGCCCGGGTATTGATCCACCAATCAGAGACAGACCATCTGTGTATTTGCTGAAAATCTGCAATACAATTCATGTTAAGCTCATTACTATTGTTATTGTTGTTTTTTTTAATTATATTTATTTCGAAACTAGTCTTTATTGTCACTGATCGACCATTCTCCCGAAGGATAGACTGCCAAGACAGATGTTGGAATGGATCCCTGAAGGCAGGAGCAAGGGGAGAAAGCCACGGATTATATGGATGGAGGATATTCATAAAACTGTGCAACGTAAAGGATTGGCAGAAGGAGACTGGCAAAATAGAGCAGAATGGAAAAGAAAAATAGTTTATACAGGGAGATGCTTAAGCATTGTTAACCTGTTATATATATAGAGTGTGTATATGTATATATGTATATGTGTATTTATTCACACTGCAATGGGTATATACCCGGTGGCAGTGGTAACTAATTACACTCAATAATGACAATAATAAACTTGTTAATTAAAAATACACTTAATAATAATACCAATAATTAATACTAACAATAATTAATAATAATAATAATAATAATAATAATAATAATAATAATAATAATAATAATAATAATAATAATAATAATACAGTGTAAGGGGTATAAGCCCCATTATTTAAATTGATGATTATTCATATCATAAGGAAGAAAAAAGGCTCTCGCAATTTTTTTTTCTAATTGCAATATTTAACTAATTATAAAAGTTTACAATATTAGAGATTTTGCAACGTTGGTGGATGAGAAGGATGGGGTTTACAAGTACACAGGACAGTTTAAGCGGGTTTAGACAAACTGGTACAAAACAGATACTCTGTTCTAATGCAGGGGCGAACAGGACAATTGTTGTTTACATAAAACGAGAAACAAATACAAACTTTCAATCTCATTAATAGAACATTATGTTAAATTTATATTTTATTTAATAATATTCCTCTATTTTTTAATTGTACGCCTAAAAAATAACAATTGTTTATTGCACAAAATCACACGAACTTTTTTTTCTAATGCAACATTTTGATCTCTCGCTTCCCTAAAGCAGTATCATTTTTGAAGAAATTCTCGTGTGATTTTCGAAACGGGGTAAGAGACTTCTAGTTTCTAACAATCGTTGAGAAACTGCTACAAAAGTTCGCCGATTAGGTAACCTTCTTTGCGGAAAACGTTGAAATGATTTGCGATTGAAATAAACACCACAAGGGCGTAGAGAACATCAGCCCACGTTGATATATGTTGATCGATTGCTTGACAGTTCAGTCACAGTCCACTATATACAGTCACGAAGCTTGAGTTTTGAGGTTGCTAGAAACAATAGACTGTGCCGGTATTATTTTGCATTGCCTGTAATGAGGCGATATTAGCGATCCTAGTGGTGAGCAACTATCTAATGTTTGCATATTTACTACGTATTGAGCTTCGTGACTGTATATATATTAGACTGTGGTTCAGTAATCAATCGTTGAAATGAAATATTCTCCAGATTTTAACATTTTGAGACTGGGCAACTTTGATGGTCGATATTAATTTAACTGCTTTTACAAGTTAGATTATTTTAATCGGAATATGCCTCATTATACACATCGAGTTTGTTTTTCCTCTGCTTGTAGACAATTGCGGCACTTTCATCATTTTCAATACCAATAAAGTGGTAATGAAATGAAGGTGATAATGCCGGTGAAATGAGTCCGGGGTCCAGCACCGAAAGATACCCAGCATTTGCTCGTATTGGGTTGAGGGAAAACCCCGGAAAAAACCTCAACCAGGTAACTTGCTCCGACCGGGATTCGAACCCGGGCCACCTGGTTTCGCGGCCAGACTCGCTGACCGTAACTCCACAGGTGTAGACGTCGTTTCTTTTCCGTGGACGAAAATTCTTTAATTTATTTAGACCAGGTATGCTCATTCTCTGACTCCCGATTACGTTCTGTAATCACAACCTTCCAGTGTAGAGCGTGCTGTTCCCCGTTCGAAGCTCGACGGATGGTGCAGAAGGCAGTTCAAGTACCTAGTAAACGCACGAACAGTGCGGGACAGTGACACAGTCAAAACCTTCTGTAAGCAAACAATCGTTCCGTACAGTGTGGGAGAGAGACTATTTTTGTTGTACGTTCGGTGAAAATGGAAAGTGATTACTATATTGTAAGGTAGGCCTACTGTCAGAATACTACTAACCAACATAAAACTACATTATAGGCTCTGCTACTCAGAACATGCCGAAGTGACAGAGAAGCTGTTTTCTGTAATATAGCCTATTTTCATATACCAACATTATTATTATTATTATCATTATTATTATTATTATTATTATTATTATTATTGTTATTGTTATTGTGGTGATTTTATTCCAGCAGAAATAGATATTTTGATAAAATAATTTTTCAGGGATGCAACGTGCACTACAGCTTCAAGAATTGAAAGCACTTCATGGAAGGCCAAACATTGAAGAGAGTCGAACAATTCAGAGTCTATGTTTTGGAGCAAGCTAGCCTATGTAGTATGTTGGGAATTAGCTAAGGAACTAAAACCCTTCACGGATGGTGAACTTGTAAAGAGATGTATGGTGCCTGAACAAAATATAGTTAATTATGTCTCTGTACTGCAACAGTTCAAATGTGAATTCACAGAACATATATTTAGTGATTTTAGATGTATGGAGAGCGATATTAGTATTTTTGTTAATCTTTTCATAAATTTAGTACAATCCTTGAGAGTGCAGTTTCAGGACGAGTTAATTGATTTACTATGTAACGTAGAATTCAGAACTAAATGCAGAGAATATGACTTGACAAGCATAGAATTATTAAAAAAATGAACAAAACTAAATATTACCAGATGAGCTTATTCGTTGCCATTATGTTAACTACCTTCGCCTCGACATATGTGTGCGAACAATAATTATTTTCGAGAAAAATGTTAAATGTTATGTTTTATTTAACGACGCTCGCAACTGCAGAGGTTATATCAGCGTCGCCGGATCTGCCGAAATTTTGTCCCTCAGGAGTTCTTTTACATGCCAGTAAATCTACTGACATGAGCCTGTCGCATTTAAGCACACTTAAATGCCATCGACCTGGCCCGGGATCAAACCCGCAACCTTGGGCATAGAAGGCCAGCGCTATACCAACTCGCCAACCAGGTCGACATTTTCGAGAATGAAGGTTACTAAATCCAAACATAGGTCCCGATTAACAGATGAGTATGTTTAGCGCATTGCAGTAAATTCGTTGGAAATAGATTCCCGATTACTTGCACAAAAGAAAGCAGATGTTGAATAGACCGCAATGTAGACTATATGGTGGAATATGAAAATGATATTATCTATGATATAATATCATAACTATATTAAATATAATAAATAATGTAATAACTGAATATTACAGTGTATACTCTTTCCTTTTTCAAATTCAGTTTATTATCCGTATTTGTAAGACAGTGAGAGCGATGCCACGGGAGGTGCTGCAATGTAGTTGCGGAGCCCAGCCCGTACGCTGTGTGTGTTATGCAGTACAGCATCATCCGTGTAATCGGGGATTTTACAATTTTGAGCATACCCGATTTAGGGTATTAAATATAATTACGCAAACATGGTCTGTATTAGGAGTGTCTTAATTATGTTACTTCAAACTATAAGCCTACCTAAATTTTAAAACCTCACACTCATTCCTGTATGTCATTAATCAGAGGCGACTAACAAAATTATACGTGTATAGCCTTACCTACTTCAACACTACATCCTTAGAGTCTTCAATTTTTCCATTTCAGATTCCTTTAACGAAGTGCATCGCGGAACAGGGCTACCAGAAAGATGGTAGCAAATCTATATTAAGTGAATGTCTGCCAACTTGCAATGTAAACAAAGCCTTCCCATTTTACTTAATCAAATCGTGCATTATATCATTGTGGTTGTTACTTCATGCCATACAAATTTCAAAAGTCAGTACTAGGAACAATTAATATCGTGAAGTCAATTTAGACCGTTTTTTTAATCTTTAGTGGGATTTTATTCTCAAAAGACTTCTTGTTAATGCATATTCCATTTTGTTATTTACATCTATTAATGATAGTCTATATACTTACTGGTTTTTAAGGAACCCGGAGGTTCATTGCCGCCCTCACATAAGCCCGCCATCGGTCCCTATTCTGAGCAAGATTAATCCAGTGTCTATCATCATATCCCACCTCCCTCAAATTCATTTTAATATTATCTTCTCATCTACGTCTCGGCCTCCCAAAAGATCTTTTTCCCTCCGGCCTCCCAACTAACACTCTCTATATGCATTTCTGTATTCGCCCATACGTGCTACATGCCCTGCCCATCTCAAACGTCTGGATTTTATGTTCCTAATTATGTCAGGTGAAGAATACAATGCGTGCAGTTCTGTGTTTAACTTTCTCCATTCTCCTGCAACTTCATCCCTCTTAGCCCCAAATAACCTCCTAAGAACCTTATTCTCAAACACCCTTAATCTATGTTCCTCAAAGTGAGAGTTCAAGTTTCACAACCATAAAGAACCGGTAATATAACTGTTTTATAAATTCTAACTTTCAGATTTTGTGACAGCAGACTAGATGACAAAAGCTTCTCAACCGAATAATAACAGGCATTTCCCATATTTATTCTGCGTTTAATTTCCTCCCGAGTGTCATTTATATTTGTTACTGTTGCTCCAAGATATTTGAATTTTTCCACCTGTTCGAAGGATAAATCTCCAATTTTTATAGTTCTATTTTTATAGTTTTATAGCTATAGTCTATATTCCGATTAAAAATGATATAAAAGAAGCCCAATATAAAGACGTCAAATTTGGAATACTATGTCCATTAGCCCTTATAATGGTTAACAGGAAGGAAAACATTTCATGTTAAGACACTCCAATAACGAACTTGCACATTAAAATGCTGGATGGTTTAACAAGAGTAAATTTGTTGGACTGTATTCGCTGCATGTCCGATTTCTTATAATTAAACGGACTATCATTTCAAAGGATCGTTTCAAAGACCACAAGTTTGCTGTAAATATTTTGAAAATAGATTGTTAACCTGATTTTTTAATCCTAGAAAAAATTTACTACGAATGCTGAAATTATTTCAGTCCGTTCACATTTGTATCTAATGTTCACACGATAAGTTCCCAATGTAAAATAAAATTTGAGCAAGTCACACTGAAGTTCCTAAAAAACCCTTGTTGTGCGAAATGCTAATAAGACCTTTCCATTTTCAAATGAAAATTCACTAAACTAGTGTAAAAATTTTCATTTTCCGCGCTACATACACAACATTGTCACAGATTTCAGTACAGATGTTTATAACTTATAATTTTCTACAATAATAGGGAATTGTTAAAGTTTATATATCCCAGACGAACTACAGATAGGACTTGGATATTCTTAATGCCTGAAGTGGAATTGATATTACACAAGCCAAAATAATCCCACATTTCATATTGGAACAGAAATTGTGTAGCTTTTGGTCAGAACTGAATGAAGATTCTGGAAAGACAGGTTTCATTTCTACTAGATACATAAATTCATTTACAATGAAATAATTTAAACATGAACTATTTTATTTTCTTCAAATTACAATGTTTACATTGTACATGTAAATATTACAGCATTTCAAGTAGTTACATTACAGTTGCTTGCGCAATGTAATCTTATTTAACATTATTTAATTCCACAGAGTGGAAAGTTTTCATCGCCACAATAAAGAAGTTCCCTGTGGTATAATGCTGGGTCTTCTTTCCACATCACGTGAATAACGTACATGCTCATAGAACTGTGAACCTCCTGAAGTTAAG
>JAJSOF020000041.1:9399012-9421044 GCA_025594305.2 Periplaneta americana | reverse complement strand
ATACCGATATGTTTTCTACAATAAATGAGGGCTCACAAACCAGAGTGGACCAAGTCCACCAGTGGTCAGTTTGTGGATTAATACAATCTGGGATGAAGAAAACTTAGATTTATTCATTGCCATAACAAACAAGTCATAACTCATTTGTTACTCCACAGAGGGCAGCATTTTCTATGGAAGGTGAAGGTTGCTAAGCGTGAGCCAGGAACTTTAAGACTCAATATCTCAGAACTATTCCAGATGGACTTGGTCCACTTTGGTTGTGAACCCCGCATATATCGTTTATAGAAATAAGGTATTTAAATTACTGTATTTTATCTATCTCTATGATAGATTTCATACTATGTGACACACAGTAGTGGTGGGAAGATAATGAACGAGTCGTTCATAATGAACATATCATTGAACCGAACGAACGAATCATGATTCAGTAAACGAAATTAATCGATTCCTTCCTGAACCGAAAGTTGAATCGAACGTCTTCTCGGTTCTGTCTCGTTATGAATCGTTTTTTACACTGATGCCCACGTGCATCAATGTCGGTTAGTGTAACCACCAGTTAAAATTGTCACCTAACCTCTGGTTAAGCATTTTACAGTGGATCGACCTCGGTTACGACTTAAATAGGAGGTTAACCACAGTAATCTATAACCGGCCATTTTCGAGCGGTTAAAGGAGATAACCAGTGATTAGTAGAGCAAGTAAAGCAAAATGGCGGCCAGAGCCACAGATGTTTACTTCGAAGACGATTATTATTGTACAGTACTTGAATTACTTGGATAGAGCGTGGGCGTGAAGTTTCTTTAGTGTAAAGAGAGAATCTTTACGAGGAATTAGGTGACAGAAAATTTCAGGAGGGATTTTGTTTATCAAAATCTACAAATGGCTCACTTGCAATAACTAAAAACAGTCATATGTCATCAGTTGATCAGCTCCTTGCGTTAAGATTCTATGTAACTGTTATTTTCTGTATTTTAAGAGGGAATACTTGAATATCTCTTTCTCTGACACTGGCTGAACAAAGAGAGGTTATGGATGGATCTTAGGATAATGAACAGTAACCTGGTGTAAATGGGATCTTGGGTCGTACACACATTTCTACTAATCTTCTGCATCCTTTTCCTTTATGGATATTCCTTCTTTATTATATAATATATTTAAATCTATTAAGTAAGTCTATCGATACTTAACCTCACATTGGGATATAATCATTTTTGCATTCAATTTTCTATTTTGTACGATTTTAACCTAACAGCAATGAAAAACAAAGAAATGCAACTCGCAAATATAACAGCGCCCAAAGGCAAACAAATGCAACGCGAAAATGTAGGACATGTTCACTTCGATGTAAAACGGAGTGAGCGCAGTCGTTTTTAGATGTTGACTATTATCTTTGCTGTGGTATGAATGCTTTCCTTTAGTCATTTTGTAGAAACAGTGTACCATCATAGACTTTGCTCTGGTTAAATGAAGTGTCAGCTAACTATGTTTAAGTAATCGGTGATTATGAATGGTGCACAGAAATTACATTTTAACCACGGTTACTGTTTAACCGTCGTTTCGTAATCTATGATTACTGCGTTTTTAACCGATGTTGATGCACTTCGCCATGAATCTTCTGAATCCAGGTTCCTTATTGGTCCGCTCACTAGCAGATGTCTAGATACGTCCAGTAACAGACGTGCTTGTTTCATACACTGCGATATTTGCGACATCTGGTGGCTGGTAGAGGAACTTTGTTAAAATCAGCTGTTATTAATCGCGTAGAATGATGTATTTAAGTTGTTAGTGCCATGTTTGGATATAATGAATTGCTAAAGTAGAATATCTGTTTCATTAATCTTTTAAAACGGTTAGAAACCTTGTTCGCATTACATCAACTATTCATTTTTTAATTGCCGGTACCATTCCAGCTTAATCCAATTATGATGGTCTTAATAACAGACTAACTTGTTCATATCCATACGTCTAAATTAATCACATGGATACGAAAGCTAGTATTCCTTATCACATACTTAAATATATTTGTCCTAAACAGAATAATATAAAATCGCCAACCATTTATTAAATTTAGAAAATGTAGCCCACCATAAGTTTACAAATATGAAGTTAGGCCAACAGGAAAAATAAAAACAAAACTTGTGAATGTTATAACGCATAAACTGTACCATTTGTATAATATTTTAGACAAAAATGTAAAATAGATAGGGAAAAAAAAACACACACACACCAATTAAGTAGATTTTCCTGGATTTTTCATGTTTTATTAAAATTTTCTCAACTTCCTTTTGGTGTTCCAACTGTAAAATCTGTGACCTGTTTAATTATTTTATGTCTATTTTTCATTACTGATTAATGATTATGTAGCCAAATATTATAACTTTATAACATTCACATAATGTAGGAGATATTAAACTTATTTTATATACAGGTACCCATTTCTCTATCTTTTTAAGTTTGTCTTTAATACAATTTTGCAACAGTGGACGACCATGTCAATTTACCATTAATGCAGTGAATTGCAATGTGCTGTCATCTAGTGAGAAAAAGTGAACGTGAAGTAAATAATATAGTAACGAACGAAAGGTATCGCTGAATAGAAATGAAGATCCAGTGTGTAATTCGTTCATACTTGTATCGGAACATCTGTGAATCAAATGAACGAATTTTAGGAATCATTCTTACCGAACCGATTCTTCAAAATCAATCGGACTTCCCATCTCTATTCCAGATGGACTTGGTCCACTCTGGTTGTGAACTAGAGATGGGTAAAAATAACACAACAGTTATTTTGGAACTGTTCCGGTCTCGGAACTGTTGCAAAAATGAACAGTAGGTCGGAACCTCCTGTTCCGAAATAACAGTGTTCCGACTCCGAGCTGCTCACTTGCCCAGCTGTTGCGGGCTCGCAGTACCGCGTTGCACAAGGTATGTTCCGACTCCGAGATAACAGTCGGAACGTCGGAGCTTGTTCCGATGAACCAACGACAGCTGCAGTTACACTGTTCTCGTTGTTCTTTATGTTATACTTGGAACTGCGTTGGATGAAGTTGGTACTTGAAACTCTCACGTGGTTGGAGGGGGCGCATGGAAATTGAAATCCTTGCGGTGGCGCGAACTTTAATATCAACATTTGTAAGACTGGCCAATCATCTGTAATGTTATAGTAAGTATTTAATAATCTGTAATATTCATTCCCGCTTTATAGTTTATTTCACCATTAGTTGACTAATTCTGTTATATAAACATTCTACAAAGTCATAAAGTACGCATACTATTATTAATTCATTGATCAGCTGATTCTATACAAAGGTTAAAGTCGTAAATGGTAATGAGTGGTTTAGTTACAATGTCTGTATGTCGTTTGTTGAGGTTAAGTCTGACAAGCACAAGTTTTTGTGCTATCTTCTCTGTTATCAAAGAACGACAAAATGTTGTAGCATCATTTGTTGGAAACTACCCATATAAATACTGATTTGGAGAGCGAGGTTTAATGCGAAGTTTAAATTGCGATTCCAACATTTTACTAACCCACTGCGGGGTTTCCAGGTTTCAGTACTGCCAATATATATATTTTTTTATTTATGAAATTGTAGTGCATTAAGAAAAGTAAAAATAAAATTAATGATTTGTTTTTATTATGCAATAGAGAGAACATAAATTACATACCATATGTTTTAAATGTTATGTTATTTTTTTAGTTGGCTACCATGTCTTTATAACTTTATGTACGAAAACAAAGTGTTGTATTCTGTCCTTGTAGTCAACAGCTGTGTAATTACTAACATTAAGCTTTTGAGTTCTGTCCGCATGCACAGCAATTTTCCAAAATCGATTCGAATGTGCATTGCAGTGCCATCTATAGATAAGAATGTGTACTATGTCATGCCTATGAGTGCTCCAGTGTGAGCAGCATGGTGAAGAGGGACTATTATAACGTCTTTGGAAGAGGGAGGGTACTGTACCGTTCGTTTGAACGACTCAACGACTCCGACTCATCACCACTGGTGACTGTTATTTCGGAACTGTTATTTGGAACATAGTATTTTTTTCGGAACCGGAACAGTCGGAACTGTTCCGGGAAAAGAACAACTTCGCCCATCACTATTGTGAACCCGTCATATATCGTTCAAATAAGGTTTGCAATATCAAATTTAAATTACTGTAATTCATATATCTCTATGATAGATTTCATACTATGTGATCAAGTGATCATGGAACGGGGCGAGGAGTTGGCTGGTGTTTGCCGTTAGGATGGCAAGACGCCGTCATCTGCCCTGTTTGATACGATTTTGCTACAAGTGATAGCTTCAGGCATAATTTACAAACACCCTATTATTATTAAAAACATTTGGAAGAATTATTCCGGGACAGCGCGAACGCAGTCCCGACTACCAAAAATTACGCGCCCGAGTTACTCACATTTGGAGCAATCGCAGGGGTCAACCCAACCGCAGTGCAATGGAAGGGTCTCACCCTGGGGGAACCGCCTTCATGATCACGGTAACCCCTACGCCAGGTAAGTATGCCGAGGTAACCTCACTCAGCCCTCTTATGTCCGCCCTACGTTCAACTACTTACAGGATGTCTCTTACAATTCATTGATATTTAATTAACTGTTATAAATGTAATCGAAAACACTTCATAAAAGCGTTGCATAAATTGCAGTTATTGGTTAACGCAATGTAGCTTGTCAGAATATTTACGCATAGTTCGCAATAAAATTGTTATATCTACACTTTTATATTATTAGTATACATTAAGTAGACCCTGCCATCTAGCGGCCAAATACTAGCCTAGTTTCGAGTTCTACCGTCAGCTGTGAAGTGCGTTCTGGAGTTGGTCCAAGTGGCGACGACCGCCCGGGTATTGATCCACCAATCAGAGACAGACCACCTGTGTACTTGCTGACCATCTGCAATCAAATTCATGTTAAGCTCATTACTATTGCTATTATTATTGTTTTTCAATTATATTTATTTCGAAGTAAAGAAAGGTAAAGGTATCCCCGTAACATGCCATGAAGGCACTTGGGGGCATGGAGGTAGAGCCCCATGCTTTCCATGACCTCGGCACTAGAATGAGGTGGTGTGGTCGAAACTAGTTTTCATTGTCGCTGATCGACCATTCTCCCGGAGGATAGACTGCCAAGACAGATGTTGGAATGGACCCCTGTAGGCAGAGGGAAGAGAAGGCCACGGATTATATGGTTGGAGGAGATTCATAAAACTGTGTAACGTAAAGGATTGGCAGAAGAAGACTGGCAAGATAGAGCAGAATGGAAAAGAAAAATTGTTTACAGGGAGATGCTTAAGCATTATTAACCTGTTATATACAGGATGTAAGGGGTATAAGCCCCATTATTTAAACAGATGATTATTCATATCCTAAGGAAGAAAAAAAAAAGGCTCTCACAATTTTTTTCTAATTGCAATATTTAACAAATTTAAAATTTTACAATATTAGACGTTTTGCAACGTTAGTGGATGGAGAGGAGGGAGTTCACAAATTACAGCTCATGCATTTTGTCAATACACTCGCGATGTACAGTAGGGTCAACGTTTCTGTTAAGGGGTAGGAGTAGAAGAGAAGGTCGGGCGTGTGTCTACAGAGTTCAAGGCAAAGGCTAACCCATTCCCTTATAATTCGTATGTAGATTCATCCGATCTCGTGCGCAGCTCTGTATCTAGACATAATGCTTGAGCTGTACTCAGGACAGTTTAAGCGGGTTCCGACATACCGGTACAAAACAGATACTCTGTTCTAATGCAGGGGCGGACAGGACAATTGTTTACATAAAACGAGAAGCAAATACAAACTTTCAATCTCATTAATAGAACATTGTTAAATTTATATTTTATGTAATAATATTCCTCCATGTTTTAATTGTGCGTCTAAAAATTAAACAATAATGGTTTATTGCACAAAATCACACGAACTTTTTTTTCCAATGCAACATTTTGATCTCTCGCTACGGTAAAGCAGTATCATTTTTAAAGAAATTATCGTGTGATCTTCGAAGCGGGATAAGAGACTCCCAGTTTCTAACAATCGTTGAGAAACTGCTACAAAGGTTCGCCGATTACGTAACCTTCTTTGCGGAAAATGTTGAAATGACTTGCAATTGAAATAAACACCACAAGCGCATAGATAACATCAGCCCACGTGGATATATGTTGATCGATTGCTTGACAGTTCAGTCTACTATATACAGTCACGAAGCTTGAGTTTTGAGGGTGCTAGAAACAATAGACTGTGCCGGTATTATTTTGCATTGCCTGTAATGAGGCGATATTAGCGATCCTAGTGGTCAGCAACTATCTAATGTTTGCATATTTACTACGTATTGAGCTTCGTGACTGTATATATTAGACTGTGGTTCAGTAATCAATCGTTGAAATGAAATATTCTCCAGATTTTAACATTTTGAGACTGGGCAACTTTGATGGTCGATATTAATGGAACTGCTTTTACAAGTTAGATTATTTTAATCGGAATATGCCTAATTATACACATCGAGTTTGTTTTTCCTCTGCTAGTAGACAATTGCGGCACTTTCATCATTTTCAATACAATAAAGTGGTGCAGGGCAAACTATCCGCGCAGGAATGTGGAAATAATTATAATGGTCTGATGTTCACTACGCGTCTGGGCTGTGGATTTTAATCGAAAGTCGTTTATTTCTTTTTTATTTTATTGGGTTATTTTACGACGCTGTATCAACATCTAGGTTATTTAGCGTCTGAATGAAATGAAGGTGATAATGCCGGTGAAATGAGTCCGGGGTCCAGCACCGAAAGTTACCCAGCATTTGCTCGTATTGGGTTGAGGGAAAACCCCGGAAAAAACCTCAACCAGGTAACTTGCCCCGACCGGGATTCGAACCCGGGCCACCTGGTTTCGCGGCCAGACGCGCTGACCGTTACTCCACAGGTGTGGACGTCGTTTCTTTTCCGTGGACGAAAATTCTTTCATTTAGAGTATTAAATATAATTATGCAAACATGATCTGTATTAGGAGTGTCTTAATTATGTTACTTCTAACTATACCTAAATTTAAAAGCCTCACACGATTCCTGTATGCGTGTCATTCATCAGAGGCGATTAACAAAATTATACGTGTATAGCCTTACCTACTTCAACATCCTTAGAGTCTTCAATTTTTCCACTTCAGATTCCCTTAACGAAGTGCATCGCTGAACAGGGCAACCAGAAAGATGGCAAAAAATCTGTATTAAGTGAATGGCTGCCAACTTGCAATGTAAGCAAAGCCTTCTAATTTTACTCAATCAAATCGTGCAATATATCACTGTGGTAGTTACTTCATGCTATACAAATTTCAAAAGTCAATACTAGGAACAATAAGTACCGCGAAGTCAATTTAGACCGTCTTTTTAATCTTTAGTGGAATTTTATTCTCAAAAGACTTCATGTTAATGCATATTCCATTTTGTTATTTAGATCTATTAATGATAGTCTATATACTTACTGGCTTTTAAGGAACCCGGAGGTTCACTGCCGCTCTCACATAAGCCCACCATCGGTCCCTATTCTGTGCAAGATTAATCCAGTCTCTCATCATATCTCAACTCCCTCAAATCCATTTTAATATTATCTTCCATCTACGTCTCGGCCTCCCTAAAGGTCTTTTTCCCTCCGGCCTTCCAACTAACATTCTATATGCATTTCTGGATTCGCCCATACATCCTAAGTTGCCCTGCCCATCTCAAACGTCTGGATTTAATGTTCCTAATTATGTCAGGTGAAAAATACAATGCGTGCAGCTCTGCGTTGTGCAACTTTCTCCATTCTCCTGTAACTTCATCCCTCTTAGCCCCAAATATCCTCCTAAGAACCTTATTCTCAAACACCCTTAACCTATGTTCCTCTCTCTTAAAGTGAGAGTCCAAGTTTCACAACCATACAGAAAAACCGGTAATATAACTGTTTTATAAATTCTAATTTTTAGATTTTTGACAGAAGACTAGATGACAAAAGCTTCTCAACCGAATAATAACAGACATTTTCCATATTTATTCTGCGTTTAATTTCCTCCCGAGTGTCATATTTGTTACTGTTGCTCCAAGATATTTGAATTTTTCCACCTGTTCGAAGGATAAATCTCCTAATTTTATAGTTATAGTCTATATTCCGATTAAAATGATATAAAAGAAGCCCAATATAAAGACATTAAATTTGGAATAATATGTCCATTAGCCCTTCTAATGGTTAATAGGAAGGAAAACATTTCCTGTTAAGACACTCCAATAATGAACTTGCACATTAAAATGCTGGAGGGTTTAGTAACAGTAAATTTGTTGGACAGTATTCGCTGCATGTCCGGTTTCTTATAATTAAATCGACTATCATTTCAAAGGAACGTTTCAAAGATCACAAGTTTGCTGTAAATGTTTTGAAAATCGATTGTTAACCTGATTTTTTAATCCTAGACAAAATTTACTACGAATGCTGAAATTATTTCAGTCCGTTCACATTTGTCTAATGTTCACACGATAAGTTCCCAATCTAAAATAAAATTTGAGAAAGTTCCTAAAAAAAAAAAAAAAAAAACCCTACCTTTCGTGTAATCTCAATTTCCCAACTTTCATGATAACGGCCAACTTAAAGCACTCCGTTGTTAATTTACTTTTGTTAAGTTGTGCGAAATGCTAATAAGAACTTTCCATTGTCAAATTAATCATTTACTAAATTAGTGTTAAAATCGGTTTTTATTTTCCGCACTACATACACAACATTGTCACAGATTTCAGTAGAGATTAGTTTCATCTGTAGCAGTTACAATTTTCAACAATAACATGGAACTGTCAGAGATGAACTTCCCCGAACAGGACGTGGATACCCTTACTGACTAAAGTGGAATTGATATTACATAATCCAAGATAATCCCGCATTTAATAATAGAACAGAAATTCTCTCTTTAGTCGAAGCTAAATCCAGATTCAGGAAAATCTGAGAGGTCTAATTTCTATTAGATACATAAATTCATTTACAAGTGAAATAATTTAAACATGAACTCCTTTATTTTCTTCAAATTACAGTGTTTACATTGTACATGTAAATATTACAGCATTTCAAGTAGTTACATCACAGTTGCATGCGCAATGCAACCTTACCTAACATGGTTTAATTCCACGGGCTGGAAAGTTTTCATCGCCACAATTAAGAAATATCCTATGGTGTTATGTTCGGTCTTCTTTCCACATCACGTGAACAACGTCCATGCTGATAGAACTGTCAACCTCCTGAAGTTTAGCCTTAACTCCTGGTCGTTTAGAACTAGCAGCATCGAAAGTTACCTGAAATGGAGTAATATCAGATTACTAATTCGATACATTTCAGCAGTCATATTTTCAGATCAAGAAAATATTCTATACTAACATAACCTATAGGAAAACAACTTGGTTCTTACATTAAGAAATTTCCTATAGCCCTGGCAAGTCTCTTTCCATTGAACTTCAGTCTTCAAATTTAGATAAATTGAGGCAATTTGACTGTAGGTTGCGGCATTTAATTTAAATTCAGAGTTTTAAAATCTGGAAACGTATTCGAAGACTCAGAAAAATGCACACGATGAGGCAGTAATTTTAGAAAGGACATGAATATGAACTGCTTTCCATGTACAAGTGTGATATTGGCTAGCCCTGTGAATCAACGTTAGATAGGTATGCATTTCATGTTGGAGACAAATATATAGCAACGTCGAAACATAAGATACCAATTTTTATTAAAATATTCCTCAAGGCCATATACAGAATTTACCTTCGATTTAGTCTTTAGCGACCTTTTAAAAATATATTTTGAAAAGAATATTCCTTTATATAAGATGGTAATCTGTTATAAATCTTATTGCAACCGTATCGAAACGGTTTTGTGTGATACCAAGTTCATTATTATTAGGATAAATATTTCCATTACGGGTGGAAAAATCATGAAGGCAATAATTAGCGGTTAAATTTGAAACTTTTTCGTGTAAAGGAGGAAGCTCAAAACTTATTGGTAAAGTAAGTATATCCAACTTGATAAAAAGTGGTTTAAAATGCGATCTAAAAGGAGATACACAAATGATCCTTACAGTCTCTTCTGCAAAATAAGTTTAACAGTCAAACTATGATTCCCCATAACAGGGTCCCATAACTAAGGTGACTGAATGAATACATAGTAAATCGTCGAAGTTGAACCAAGAGAGTGACTTGATCTTAAAATGAAAATATCTTCACTAATTTTATTAGCAACAATTTATGTGCTTACACCATCCTAAATCAGGATCAATATGAATGCCGGGAAACTTAAAAGATTCATCAAAATCATACCCTGGGCGATCAATGTTAAATTTGATATCAAAGGGTCTCATTTAATCTTAATATCTCAACATTGCACCACTGCAACATTTTACCAGTAGTTTCGTCATATTAGTGATATACCAGGCCTTTATAAAGAAATTCCTTATTAGCACTTCATAAACTGTCATGAATTTAAACACGCTTAATGGAATTTCTTCTCATTAATTGATGCACTTTAGATAAGTATGCTTATGAGAGTTTTGTTAGGATATATGCAATCAAGTACTGCATGCAGAGCGAACAAACTGCAGAGAAATTAACATGGAACCTCGCCTCTCGGTAGGCCTATCATAGACTACAGTTAGGCACTGCTTACCATCGCTAGCGAAGCAGCGTACTGGCTACGAAGTCACGATCACACGAGTCTCCTTTAGTTTTGTGGACCTAAGAAGCTTCACGTTTGCAATCTGTCTAATCTTACAATTTAGCTTAAAACCCAAGATAAAGCAATGAACTGATACGCCGTTTGTGTGATGCGATCCCCGCAGCTAGACTTCGCAAGACATCAAATTGTCATGTTAGAAGTATTACGTTCCATGGCACGGAATAAATTTTGCTAACGAACTTTGAAGATAAAGGCAAAAGACTTTCTAAGCTCAACTAGTAAAATTAGACAGCTTGGAAATTCCCTAAACATTCGAGTCCTTTTCAGACAATAGATATGACAGTTCTATTCCAATTCCAGGGATATGTTTTAGTTGTAACCAGAGAAATTTACAGTGGTTCAAGGATTGCAATAGACTCTCAAAGTAATGAACTTTGTCTAGTTATTTTGTATGCAGTGCACGATAAAAATAACAGACGCGACAAACGTTAGGAACAAGGCAAACCGTTCCATACCTCAATTTTGCTGAAGTATGTCTACTCACGTTAGCATATATTGAATACTGTTGGTTTGCTGTGCGTCAAGTTAAGGATATTGCACAGCTTGTCAGGTGTCTATAACCGGAGATTACGAGCCACTCTACCGAAGGGGTAAGTTTCTACGGTGCTGCTTCTACTATTCATTCAATCCCTTAAATGGAAGCTTTTATTAAACATTTCAAACTACAAACGAAGAGGAGCTGCAAATAATGTGGGAATTTGAGCCTACTTCCTATACACGAGATTCATGTCAATCGTTCAGTTAAAAATTTATGGCTGAACCAGAAGTGGGGAAATATATTCCCCATAAAACTGGATCCATTGTAAGTGGAACAGTTAGAACTTCATCCTGTATTTCACAAAATTTTTCCCACGCAAAGACACTTGCAAGGAAATTTAAATTCAAGTGAACTCCATTATGAAAACCTGCGAGCATTTATCTTTGGTTGCCGCACAAATGTTACACTACCAATGAAAAGAGGAGCAATCCAGAATGTGTGTATGTAAGTCTGTTCAATTCCTTTAATTCTTACGTACTTTAAGAAACTTTAAAAATGTATTCCTTCATGTAACGAACAAAAACGATACCGCTAATAGGAACCGACAAAGCAAACAGTATAGTAACAGTGCAAGCCCTCTGAATTTGTGGAATGACGTAGTAGAAGTAGCTATATCGCAAAATTGGAAGTGAACAATGCCATAAACCAAGTGACAATTTAAAAAATTCGAATTCCTGAAGCACCAACACTTATCTTGCAATGACTAAAAATTGAGAAATAAGGACATGGGTTTAAGCTATTACCGATTAATTTCAGTCTCTTCATCTAGTAAATATTGTCGCTGCAAGAAAAAAAAACACAGGAACTTTTGCATCGACCAAATACATTAACGGTAGTCATCTCTTAGCTAAATGAATTTGGTGAATGAAGTGAACTACTAGATCGTGTCGACATGAAACATTTTGATATAATAGCGTCTGAAGGAAAAAGATTGCAAATGGGCAGTTGTAGTGCCTGAAATTAGATTTTACAATGGGCCACACGTTCCACCCCAAAAACTGAGAAGCAAAGCTGAATACATCAAGTGAAAAACATTGCTTTCACTAGCATTGCACTTGTAAACCACTTCAACTCGATTGCTTACCTTCAATCATCGAGGATTAGTGAAGTCATTAGGAATGTTATTCAGTACTTTGACAATAATGTCAAAGCACGATGTCCAGTAATCTCAAGAAGCGGAGACCTCTGGATATAAATTTCATCTGTAGATCACCCATCAAGTCGTTCGAGCAATACCGGTAACCATCTTAACATGACCTGAAAAAAAAGCAACGATACAGATTAAAAATTAAGAAATTTTAGTTCTGCACATTCAAACCAAACTTAATTAGAAGGTGCTTAATCACGGACTAGGCTACTTCCACCATTTCAGCAGCTCACGTTTCTGATCTGTTGGTCATGCCCAGTAATAATTCAAACTGCAGTTTGTAATCGTTTATTCACTACTCAATCACGTTTCAAAAACTTTCGCGAGAAGCGAAATAACTCCTCACGAAATAGATTACTAAATCTGAACAACGTTATGAAAGTCAATATCTTTAATAACATTTCAAGAAAAGTTATTTCATTGCTACTATACCATTTAAAGCAGTGCTATACAGGGCGTATGTGTCCATAAATGTAGGGGCCTATTCCTAACAAAACATAACAAAAAGTTCATATGAACATGGGTCCGCAAACCCTTCGTTAGGAGTTTGGAAAGGAATTTCCTGTAGTGACCCCTGATTATGTAATTCACCTCAAACTTTCATTTTTCCCCCCCCACTTTCTTCATTACAGTTGGTCATGACACTTGTTTTGTTTGGTCTGATTGCCTTTTGTTCTGTTTTGTGTTATTCACAGTAATATTCATCACATCACAAGATGTATTCAGTGGCATAAATGACGTATATGCACTACATTTATGGCCTAACAGATTGGAATAAAGTACCGTAGCAAATTTGATCAAATCCGTAACACTCCAGGACATTTGCACAGAGTACGGCAATGCATGGAACGCAGGCTCAGGGCATGAATATGAGCAAGTGTTGTAAATGTGTGTTAAATGTATCACATGTACCATTACCAATAAACCCGTTACTCCTTAACGAAGGGTTTGCGGACCCACGTTCATATGAACTTTTGTTATGGTTTGGTGTCTGGAATACGTCCCCCATTTATGAACGTATAGATACATCAGCGAATAGGGATTATAAAGAATGGACACCGAGCGAATTTTCCTGTGTTTTGTTTCTCTGTGCGCCAGCGTTTAGTTCTACTTTCAAGCGCTAGAGGTTAGTGTAATCGAGCATAGGCTACTGTAAGATAATAATTGAGAATAGAGTTGAGACACAGGATTCAAACATCGCCTACCTTATTGCATAATCCAGTAACTCTTTGCTTCAAATAAATTCAAGTTAACAGCTTTTCCTTATTTCTCAGTGACGAACTAGTTTTAATAATATTTTTTTATATTTCAGATATAATAAATTATATTATAAAATAATATAATACATTATAAAATTCTGTATCAAATTCGTTTAATATTTGTATACAATATAATATAGGTATATGGTTTTACTTCTCATAAGAGTTGTTTTTCCATTTTCAGCGCTATCAAATCATTACAGATTTTAATTGTTGTTGGGGTCAACGTCTCAACTCTCATAAAGGAACTCTAGAGTTTAGACATTACAGTTAATGACTGATTTATTATTTTATGGATCCAATTTATTTTATTTGAGTACATAATGTACCTAGATGTATTAATTATATGTGTTATATTTCCGCTGTGTCGACTGTTAGCTGGTGTGATGTCAGCGCCAACTCTAGGGAGAAAGCAGAATCTCACGCTTTAGCTGGCTTGAAGGTCATTGAAATCAGTCCGGCTACATCAAAGGTACCGACGCGAAGTGTCGCTTCTTCATAATCCCTATTCGCTGTTATTCACAGTAACATTCATCACATCACAAGATGTATTCAGTGGCATAAATGACGAATATGCACTACATTTATGGCCTAACAGATTGGAATAAGGTAGCAAATTTGATCAAATCCGTAACACCCCAGGACATTTGCACAGAGTACGGCAAAGCATGGAACCCAGGCTCAGGGCATGAATATGAGCAATTTTTGTAAATGTGTGTTAAATGCGTCACATGTACCATTACCAATAAAACCATAACTCCTTACCGAAGGGTTTGCGGACCCATGTTCGTATGAACTTGCTATGGTTTGGTGTCAGGAATACGTCCCCACCATTTATGAACACGTATATAGATACATCCTGTATAATCATTCACGAATTTAGACTTCTGCGACTGTAAAATAATGAAACCTGATATTTTAGCAGACAGCCTGGTTGGAACCTCACAAGCGACACTAATAAGGTATTAGCCAAGAGGCAAAGTCAGGAGCTAATGGGGTAGGGTGCCTTTTCTTTCCCCCTCCCCTATCAATGAACATTATTTCAACCATTTTCTCTTGCCGACAACTTCAAGCCAGATAAATGTATCAGTCAGAACCTCAAAGATAAGAGACATCCTTGTAGAAAAGTAGAGTACTTTTTCACACTGCGAATAGACGCAAAGGTTTAATTATTCTTAACTGAAATATGAATTTTAAAATATATTTTTATTAGTTTAAAAATATTACTTCGAGTCCCCAAAGTTTATCTACTGGAGGAGCTTTTTATACTAGCTCATATTTTTATAGGAACTAACTATAAGTTCGTCATTGCCCAGTTCATGCTTACATTTTGAGTGGTTATCATGAGTGTCTAATGTTCCACAGCATTCCTCAGCTCAAGCTATCTTCAATATCGAACAAGACTCCAACACCTGAAATATCCAAATAAGACTCAAATTACCAACAAAATTACGCAGTGGTTGGACAGATCCTGTTTCGCCAAGAAAATGTGCCTCAGAACACGAACTTGAGAAGACAAGTTGTACACAACTAGATTAAGAGGGTAACATTTTTATTTAACAATTTCATACTGGGAATAGTTCAAAGTACTAAGCACGTGGTTTTGCTTTCCGGTGCCCAAAATTTCCACAAAATAGCGTAATACTATTCACCTTTTGTATTTAGTAATGAATGGATGTAACGCCGCCATATTGTTCACATACACGATTGTCATGTTTTACGTTTTTTCTGTATTAAGTTTTCTGGATGCTAATGTGGCCTTACTTTTTTTTTTTTATTACCCGGTACAATACTTCGTTCCTTTTAAGAATTTGTTATAATGTAATATATGACAGACCACTATTCAATTGTCCAGTTTAAAAACGTGCTGTTTAAATAGTTTTGTAATTTTCAAAATATATTTAAGAACTTTTAAATAATTGAAATTATTGTAGTAGATGTGTTAATTTTAGCAGTAGCAAGACTGGATTACCCATATCAAAAGAATTCTCACAATATAAACTCAGGTTTTGAACTGATAAAAATGTACTTTCGGGTAAAGTAGGGTTCAAGAAATTGTAAATTCAAATAAAAATACTTTGTTCCTTTATTTATAATTGGCCAATAGTAAAATATTAAACAACAGTTTCTAAATTTTTGTTATTTTATCGCTGCAATTTAGATTTTGAAAATATTTTGACGTTGGTAGTAATATTTCCCAAACTCGTGTTTCATACCGAGCATACCTGGATCGACTGCGTTTCTAGAATTAGTGTTTTCAATGAACAGATGCTCAGCAGAACTGATAAAGTCAAAGCAAATTGTTATAAATTTTGACTTTCCTGCAAAGAGATTTTAATGTATTAAAAAATGGCAGTAAACTGCTAAATGAAGGTAAGTTAGTTTCAAAATATGAAAGTGTCGTTAAAAAGTTATATACAAACAAAATGTGAGTGTACAGTACAATGTTGCATATGCCAAATGTAAAGCATGCACCGATATAATCTTATCTTTTGATTTTTCAAATGGAAATTGAGAAAGCATTAAACACTAATGAAATCGATAAAATCTTACTTTGTTTTTATTTTCTAAAACGTTGGCAACCCTATTCACATAGCCTCTTAGGATCTGATCACAATTTAAATGTGGATGTATAGACACGACCACAGACTACAAGAATAATTATCTCCAATTAACTAAACGCGTTCTTGCTGGTGTGGTCAAGCCCTCCAAAACTGTCCAGAAATTTGTACCTCAACCTCTAACAAACTAAAGTACTTAATTACAACCTTTCCGGCACGTGCGATTATAGAGGCAATACATCCATTCGTTACTACGTGCAAAAGGAGTATTTCTACGTTATTGTGTCGAACGTTTTTGGTTCAAGAAAAGGGAAACCACTTCATAAGCAATTGATAAAAATTACTGCATCCTTTGGTTTAGTTCTTTACATAGGAACAACATCTCTATTAATCAAGTGCTATACTTTTACCACATCCATTTTATAATCTCAAGAGTATGTTTGGTGTTTAGTTACAACCTACAGGGAAAATTTAATAGCTTAGTTCACTTTGATTTGACGTCTTTTCACGAAATCCTTTCAGAAATAAACACATGCATCGTTAAGTGTACATTCAAATTCGTAATTCCGGCACATTTCCTTGTTGCCACCCCTTCGACACGTTGAGTCACAGGATCATGAAGGGGAAGTTAACAATGGTCCGCCACTACTTTCTAGTAATGTTTTAAATTTGGAAGAAATTGGCAATGATGGCTCACGTAGCATCTCCTCACGCCTGAACATGCATCTGCGCACGCCTTCTAACTCTACCTACGGGGGCTGGTTAGCTATGCGAGAGTCGAAGAACGCGATACAGGCGCGAACACATACATCTCCAGGCCGGAAGATAACTCCGCTCACCGCCCGGCTGCCAGCACACCGGCGAGATCCACAGCAACAGAGCGAGCTGACACGATCGTAAACATGATGTGCACCAGCAATTATCAAGACATTGCTTTTTCATTATTATCAATGCTTAACAAAACTACTGCATTACTTTAACATTATAATTGAATTATCTATTTATGAATTCAAAGTTACTTCATTACATTAACATAAGTATATTTCATTTATTATTCAAGTCTGAGTATACTGCAAAATATTAAAGTTAAAGCTTCAATAATTACATTTACTATTCATCATTTACTTTACATTTAATTATGCTCCAATATGTTTACGATCGAAATCTTGCTGCTTCTCTACAAATTGAAGGGGACGAATCCATTGCATGCGTCAATTACACTGTATGGATACCTTCTGTGAATTAATAAATTCATATCACAAATTCCAAGTATTTGTCAGAGATGCTGATTAATTCGTGTGTAAATTAACCAGATGAATTCTAAGTGTACGTGAAGAGAATTTTGTTTTCAGAAGATATCCAGCTACTCTTAAATGAACTAGTTAGGTTAGGATTCAGTGCCATACTCATCACTCGAGGTCGAATGAAGTGCTTCAGCACTAACCCTACCCCTGACGCATGCCGATAGATTCAGTGAAGAGGTCTTATTTATATTTTCGTCATTCATGACAAAGTGCTCTTTAATTAATGATTTATTATTGTGCAAATACTCATCTTAATGCATTTATTTTATATTACGTCAGTGCACTTAATTATATACTAATAAGTGCAAAGTTTTATTCAAGGAACTGAAATTGATATGGAATCAAAATTTGGAATAAAGTAATGACCTCACAATGCATTTAATTATATACTAATAAGTGCCGAGTTTGAGTCTGGATAATCAAATTTACTTCAAATTTTTAAAAATTTGGAATAAGTTACTGTAGACCTCTTCACTCGATTGCCTCATGTCCGCCTCTGGCTGAACCCGTTGCCAAGTCTCTTACAGCCTGCCGATGCGCTGCTCTACCAATGCAACCCAGCACATTGGCACGTCTTACAAGTAACACCCTGAAACATCCTCAAATAATCGCGAGCCTAACAACCTGACCAACGATGAGAACATCAAACAAAAGCACAACAAAATACACAACAATGTACTACGTCCTTAATTATGCAGCGACATCTCGAATCAGGCCAGACAACTTGACGCTTACAAACTAAATCCTACAACGGAACTACAACCACTTTGCCTGGAGTGGTTCGCGAAGTTCTGAGAGATTCAGCCAGAGACCCTTACTGAGCATAAGGCAATGAAAGTGACAACATGTGCAGTCCTACTATTCGTGGAGATCTCTGGAACTGCTGTGGAAACTTCGGGTGAAGTCCGACTTGGGGAGGGCAGGCGAAGCTGACCCATCAGGCGTTCCTCCGGGTTTGGCGCGATTTTTGAATCTGCAAATAAGGCAATAGATACTTTATTCGACAATATAAAGGAGAGGGGCGATAAAAAGAGAAACCAAGAGTTAGGAAGTGATAGGGGAGAAAGTTGTGTAAAGAATAAGGGTGCAAGTGTAAGTGGAAATCTAGTATGTGAAAGTGAAAGCGTGGGGGAAAAAATAAAAGAGGAATAGATTAGGAAAAATAAATTTTACTTTGAAACAGTAGAAATTTGGCAGTAAACAAAAGACAAAGAAATTTCAAACCTAATATTGTAGCGAGGATATATAAATTGTATCCTGATTAAAAATTCAAATATCTTGGGGATGTGATATAAAGTGAAGTGAAGGGAAAAATTGTAAATGATTTAAGTATTCAGTTGAGAAGCTCTTATCATCCAGTCTGCTGTCCAAAAATCTGAAAGTTAAATTTATAAAAGCAGATATAGTGACAAAGGATTTCTGAATATCTGGACTCTCCTCAGAATAGTGAGAAATGGTTCATTTTTGAAATAAGGTGCTAGGAAAAGGTATTTGGGGCTAATGATGAAAATGGCAGGAGAATGGAGGGTACAAGAGAACTGAACAATTCTTCACAGCATAAAATTAGTACTTTGACATTTGAACGTATGGAACAGTAAATGAATATAAGAAAAAGATATCTTTAAGAGAAAAGGTCAAACGAAGAAATAGGATAATAATTCAAATGATAATTTATACAGAAAAAAGTGAAATAGACTGGATTTTAATTTTAGTAGTTATAGGAAAAAGGGAGTGCTTATGTGAGGAAATATTTTCCTTAAAGAAATTATAAGTTATATGAACAAATAGAAATACAAATAAAATGTAGGAGAAATAAAGAAAGATTAACCAAGACATTGACAATATAAGGTACATAGGTTTAAAAATGTGCAGACGTGTGACTGCAAATGTAAAGTTCTTGGAAAATATGTTAATGGTGGCAAAGTGATACAGAAATTTAGTGTATACCATTACTTTATAATAGAAAGAATGGTTACTTTAGCAAATATTTCCCTTTAAAATATAAAAACGTTTGCTAAAAGGTAAATATTGTAATATTTGAGGCACAAGTGCTAATGGAGTTTGTACTTTCCATCGCATGGCAAAAAATTGGTAAGAACAGCCTGACCGCTTCAAGTAACCCTAAATATAATACTACTCAATTTTTCTTTTTTACTTTAATGTTCTGAAAGTTTGGCAAGACAAAAATCCTGTCACCATAATAAGAATGGTTACTTTCCAGTAAATATTTGCTCTAAAACTAAATAAATTTAAAATATATATTTTTTAATTTAATAAATTTCGTAAATTCACTGTATGCCTGATTAGCTGCACTATTCGCTTACAATAGCACATTGAATTGACATTTTAGCCACTCACTGCTTTTGGATACTGAAAAAGTGTGAAAAATTAATTTATGAAACTAGCTTGAGGCTTTACTACTTTCAGTCGATTTTTTTTTTACCCCATGGTGAAGATTGGTATAAACTCTGCCATTAATATTGCTGAAATTAATTTTCGTAGGGTGTCTTTTAGTAACTATGAGCAGTTAACTGGCTAAAACTTCAATTCAATGTGTGCTATAATAAGCGAAAAATCACAGGCATATAGCGATTGTACTAAAAATTCATGTTTAAGTTAAAAAATTATTTTAAAGGAGGAAGATTTACTCTACAGTAACCATTCTTTTTATTTTAAAGTTTAATGTAGACACGCATACCCTACTAAAATAGTGAAACTCTTATACATAGTATTATATTTACGACTATAATATACGCCATTTTCACCATTATTTTACATAAGTACCATATCTTCTAAGGTTCTGTACTATTATAATTTGTATACAGCATTAATTAAACAACTCGATAAAATTTCAAAGACATTATTTTAGAAAACATCTGAATTAAGATGTTTTAAGCTTCAGTAAAGCGGTGTTATAGAAAGTAGAACCCAACTCACTTCAGAATCCTCTTCAGAGTTCAGGATCTGTAATAAAGGCTCCATGAAAGTTGAGATCTCTCAGCTTTAGGAAAAGACGACTTCCAATATCCAGGGTCGGTTGTTCATATTCTGAAACAAATGCGATCAAAGGTTAATGAAATAAATTCCTTAGAGGGCCAAACTTCGATATCTCCCCATAGCACACACGGGACTGAAGTCTGATTTAAGTTTTGTTGTAGGAGAGTTTGGTTAAAGGAGGGGATAGCTGAATAACGAAGCCGTGGCATGTGAAAAGGTTTCAGTCTCCCGTGTGTAGTATGCGGTGATATGATGGTTTAACCACTTTTTTTGTTCTGGTTTTGACAAATTCTGTTTCAGTGACTGCTCATATCTTACCTCAATATTGTAATTCTGTTCTGTTCGATGGTCTCGAGCTCCGAAAACTATATTCAAACTGCAGGGAGGTCATAGATATATTTGCTGTTAGGATTTATGAACATGAGATATTGAAGTAGTAAGGCCGTAAATTTTTTACAAAATTTGAGACTATGCATCTCGTGTTAGTTGTGAATATGTATTACTATACACAATTTTATTAAAAGAATCAAATTTTATCAAGTTCACCTTCACTGAATTTGTATTACAGAGAACTTACGTTGGCCGTAAGTTAACGATAATTTTAATTTAACGTTTCTTAGAAACTGTACGTAAATTCAACAACGATAAATTTACCTATTTTCTCCAATATATTTTTTAAATTGGAACATTTTATCGACTTGGTACGCATCTTAACTTCAAGTTACTTCGTAGGTCTACGTGTCATGTACGAATGTTTGATTCATTTTTGTCGAATCAGAATTAGAACAGAATTTGACCAATATTTAAAGGAAACTCTACGGTTTTAAAAAGAAATCTGACGGAGTGAAATTTATTATTGTAAGCATTATCCGTATGAAAGTACGATGTACACATCAAGTAGAGTATCCTACTTAACCTAAATTTTTGTAGTCGAGTGTAGATTTTCCATATAAACAAACTAATATTTCGCAATGTAGACAGAGCCAAATGTACCAGTAAAAAAATTCTCGAACTTTTTGAGACTGCAAGAAGTCTCTTACGGAAATAATGGAATTAATTTTAAATATATCACGTTCAATGTTCAATACTTCGTCTGTTTAAAATGTCCACCACCAAGTATTGTGTGGGTTAAATGCCGTGTGTAATTGAAAACAGATCAACCATTCACCTAAAACCATGTAACAACAGACAAACTAGCAAACTACAAACTACAACTACTAGACTACTAACCAGAGCTACGACACATGGAAGATAGAATTAGTTGTTAGTCTGTGTAAAGTAGTGTCTTTCGTTGAAGTATGAACATGAAATGTGATTTAATTTCACGACTGAAGAATTTCCAGTGGAAAGAAAGTTGACTTGCTTCATGACCACCTTTCGTGTCTCATTCAGAGGAACAATTTGAAATTATAAACCGGAAATCTCAATGATTCAAGACAATGCTGAAACCAGCGTAAATTCATTAATAGAAAATTCTTATT
>JAJSOF020000041.1:9385038-9398912 GCA_025594305.2 Periplaneta americana | reverse complement strand
AAAGTATTGTACGGGGTAATAAAAATATAAGGCCACATTAGCGTCCAGAAAACTTCAGAATACAAGAAAAACTTACAATATGGCGGCGTTACATCCATTCATTACAAAATACAAAAGGTGAATAGTACTACGTTGTTTTGTGGAAATTTTGGGCGCCGGAAAGTAAAACGACGTGTTTAGTACTTTGAACTATTCCCAGTATGAAATTGTTAAAGAAAAGTTACCCCCTTAATCTGGTTGTGTACAACAAACTTTTCTCAAGTTCGTGTTCTGAGGCACATTTTCTTGGCGAAACAGGATCTGTCTAAACATTGCGTAATTTTGTTGGTAATTTGAGTCTTATTTGGATATTTCAGGTGTTGGAGTCTTGTTCGAGATTGAAGATAGGTTGAGCTGAGGAATGCTGTGGAACATTGGACATGCGTGATAACCACTCAAAATGTAAGCATGAACTGGGCAATGACCAACTTCTAATTTAGTTCCTATAAAAATATGAGCTGGCATAAAAATCTCCTCCAGTAGATCAACTTTGGGGACTCGAAGTAATCACATTTTTTAAACCATCAAAAATAGCTTTTCAAATTCGTATTTCAGTTAAAAATAGTTAAACCTTTGCGTTTATTCGCAGTGTAAAAAAGTACTCTGCTTTTCTACAAGGATGTCTCGCTTATTTTTGAGGTTCTGATTGATAATTGTCTTCCAATGTGTTGCGCTTGAAGTTGTCGGCAAGAAATGTCGTTCTTGATACTCAGAGAAGGGAGAAAGAAAAGTCACCCTACCCCATTAGCTTCTGACTGTTACCTCTTGGGTAATATCTTATTAATGTCACTTATGAGGGTCCAACCAGGTTGTCTCCTAAAATATCAGGCATCATTACTTTATAGTCGCAGAAATTAAAATTCGTGAATGATTATATAGCACTCAGCTTTAAGAAGGAGAGGACGATATTTTTTGGTTAAAAAATGGTATTCTTTAGAATACATTTAATGTGTGGAATGCATTGCATATCATTTTGTGGGTATTTGTACCCTTATCAGATGTTGAGACGCCATTTTTAAACTACTATGGATTTTTAAATCTGCGCTTTTCATGGAATTTTAAAAAGTCATTAAAATACTTTAATATGTGTGGAACGTTCCTTTTCATGTTGAGACGCCATTTTTTACCTGCCTATGATTTTTAAATCACACGTTCCTTTTCATTGTTTGTAAATTTTAAAGTCATTAAAATACTCTTTAATATGTGTGGAATGCATTGCATAACATTTTATGGGTATTTGTGCCCTTATAAGATGTTGAGACGCCATTTTTAAACTTCCTGGATTTTAAATCACACGTTCCTTTTTGTATTTTTAAAAAAGTCATTAAAATACTCGACCCCTTTATCGTTGTTTCATCGTTTCCGGTAAATTGTAAGTCATTTCTCTTTTATTTTTGCATTTTACATTTGCTTATCAGATGTTGAGACGTTTTTAAAATGAATATAATTTCGTTTGAACTATTAAAAAAGTCATTAAAATACATGCATGAAATTTTTAGAACTTATCAGATGTTGAGACATTCTTTAGACTATTAGGAAATTTTTCTATGACAGAATTTTGTTAAATAATTTCATTTTTAAAATATGCCAGTTTGTCATTAAAAATTTTTTAACAGAATTTTTTTAAAAGATTTCATTTTTAAAATCAGTTTGTTTATTAAATTTTAATTTTGTTTATTTTACAAATTTTTTTACAAAAAATTAATCTAGAGACTAATATCAAAATTCTGCTCTCTAATTAAACAGATTGTAGAGCATGCTTTTGATAAGTACATTGAAAAAATTGTTTGAATGTATCTTGAAAAATGGTGTAAGATATATCAAACGTGATTTTAGTAAAAATTACAAACATTGGGTATTTTTTTTAATCTGGGCCCCCAAATAATTTTTTTAAATATTAATATTTGGTATTTGAGTTGCGATTAATTAAAATGAGCTCTCTACATACAAAAAATTAACATTTTACACCAAATGGGAAAAAGTTAAAAAAATACCATCCTCTCCCCTTATATTTTAACTTCGCTTTAGAATAGAAATTGAGTTGAAAGGTTATAAGCTTTTTCAATGCGGATGATTGAATAAGTGTTATTTTTGAAGAGACGAGAAGTAAATTAAAGACAAATATGATTATGTCTCGTGACCAGAATATTGTGAAATTGAAATTTAAAAATTGGAGATTTATGATTATTTGGAGGAAATTAAAAGCATAGTGCGTGTTATTATTCAAAAACAAATTACAAACTGCATTTGGAAATTGAGAGAGGATTAGGGTGTTTGAGAATAAGGTGAAGGAAAATATTTGGGGCTAAGCGGGATGAAGTTACAGGAGAATGGAGAAAATAGATCATGAAAATCAACTATTGAAATGGCAGAAGTAGCCTAGTCCGTGATTAAGCACCTTCTAATTGAGTTTGATTTGAATTTGCAAAACTGAAATTAATGTCTTAATTTTTAATTTGTATCGTTGCTTTTTTTTTTTTTTTTCAGGTCGTGTCTAAGATGGTTGCCGGTATTGTCGAACGGCTTGATGGATGGCCTGCAGATGAAATTTCTACCCAGGAGTCTCCGCTTCTTGTGAGTACTGGACATCGTGCGTTGACATTTGCTGTCATAAGTACTGAATAACATTCCTAATGACTTCACTATTCCTCGATGATTGAAGGCAATCAAACGAGTTGAAGTGGTTTACAAGTGTAATGCTAGTGAAAGCAATGTTTTTGACCTGTTTTCGGCTTTGCTTCTCAGTTTTTGGGGTGGAACGTGTGGCCCATCGTAAAATCAAATTTCAAGCACCAAAACTGCCCATTTGCAATGTTTTTCCTTCAGACGCTATTATATCAAAATGTTTAATGTCGACAGATCTAGTAGTTCACTTCATTCACCAAATTCATTTAGCTAAGAGTTGACTACCGTTAATGTATTTGGTCGATGCAAAAGTTCCTGTTTTTTGCAGCGACAATATTTACTAGATGAAGAGACCGAAATTAATCAGTAATATATTATTCAGCATTATCTACATACTAGGTTCAAAAAGTTCCCGGAATTTGCTAGCATCATAGAAACAACGTACCTTAAACACTATTCTACAGCATTCCCTTCAAAATAGTTGCCTTCCGCAACAACACAATTTTGCCAACGCGTGTAGAGTTCCTGGAAGCAGGCCTGGAAGCCATTTTGTGAAACCCGTCTTAGTGCTCTCGTCGCGTTTGCGATAACCTCTTCAGCATTGAATCTCCGTCCTTTCAGATGACTTTTCAGACGGGGAAACAGAAAGTAATCAGGTGGTGAGAGATCAGGAGAGTATGGTGGGTGATCCAAACCAGTTATGTTGTGCCTGGCAAGAAAATTCTTTACAATAATTGCGCGATGAGCAGGTGCATTGTCATGCATAAGGAACCAGTTGTTTTCTACCCACTTTTCTGGACGTTTCCTTCTCACTGCGTCCCAGAGGCGACGGAGGGTTTCTACGTACAATTCTTTCGTTACAGTACGACCTTCTGGAATGAACTCATGGTGCATGAGACCCTGAGAGTCGAAGAAAACTTCCAACATAACTTTGCTTTAAGTGTGCTTAAATGCGACAGGCTCATGTCAGTAGATTTACTGGCATGTGAAAGAACTCCTGCGGGACAAAATTCCGGCACATCCGGCGACGCTGATATAACCTCTGCAGTTGCGAGCGTCGTTAAATAAAACATAACATTTAAAATAACTTTGCCTTTGGAAGTGTCCTAGGAAATTTTTGCTTCCGAGGAGATGTTTTCGATTTCCACTCAGATGACTGTCGTTTAGGGACTGGGTCGTACAAGTAGCACCAGTTTCATTTTGTTTAAGAAATCACCATCTTCATCAGCCATACTGATCATGTCCCCAGCAAAACACAGAACTTGATGTTTGTACTTTGCTCTGTGGACATAATTACAAAATGCGACGAACAAACAAAACACTATGATAAACAATTGCCTACAACTCAAAACCAATAATTGCCATTATCAACAAACTTTAAGGAAATGACATCATGAATGTTACCAACAAAACAAATGTATAATATCCCTTGTTATATATTAATACGAAAAATGGTAGTAAAATTCCGGGAACTTTTTGAACCTAGTAGTATAACTCTGCCAACGCTGGGGTGGTTTGACAAATTGAAGAAATCCACTGGTTTGGCTTTAAAGTAGTAGACACGCAAAATCATTTTCTTGACGGTCCTTTCCGATGAAATTCTTCCTGTTCAGGGCAAAAACTTTTCTAGCTGCCTTTCTTTATTAAGCTCGTACAAAAATACGTTGAAACTGTTAATTTTTTCCATTTTGCACTGCAGCTTTGGCCCACAAATACCAAAATCAGGATATATGTTATCGGAATTACGGTTCTTCTTGTTTAAAATTACTACGTTTGGGCACTGATGATCACGGATTTAGGTTTGAATAATAATATTCCCTGTAGCACAACTCGCAAATTAATTATTGTCAATTATTTAACCGTCAACATATTTACTAAATGTTCCTTAGGCAATAGTGCAAAGCAGCAGGGATTGATAAAATAATTAACACAGCATTTTAATATGAAAGCCCCTAATTGTCGTCTTTAGTGTTCCATCTAGTGTCAAGTTTCTATTAACACGAAAAAAATAATAAAACGAAAAGTATTCTAAGGAAAAGAAAAATGACTAAAACCTGTTATATTTTCACTGATGCACTTAAGGGGAGTGGGTAGTGATGCCTATGCGATTTAAACAGTCCGATACAAAAGTTTAGTTCAATATTTCTAGGGTTTTAGTGCTCAGAGTGGAATAAAAATTTCCATGCTTATACAACCAATCATTCTGAATTCAGTGGTATAAAAGACAACTAAATAGTTCCGTATTCGAGTGCAAAATAAAGGCCCTAACCGATAACCTCTTTTTCCACTTTGCTAAGTGTATCTCATTCTTCAGGTGCACATTACTTGCTACAATCTTGACTAATATACTTTGTATTTTGTTAAGTTATCGAGTAATGTATATTGTAAATTCTAAAGCAAAATTTAGTTAAATACTTCACCCCTAGTGAAAGAGAAAAAATATTCAACTTTGTTTAAAATTTTTGCAATTTTTTCAATGAGTATATATTTTTTTTTCTCGTGTTATGTGTGTCACATTCTTAAACCCGTAGGTCTACTGTGTAGAACACAGCCTGCAGAAAACACTGTAAAAATTTCATGTAAATTGATTCAGTAGTTTCAGAGAAAAATGCACTTGTTTGAAAAATGTCAACTTATGGAAAATTACATTTAAAAAGGAATGAAATATGAATTAGATGCACCGCCAAATTTAAAGAGATCATTTAAAGGGCATATCTGAAGAAATACCCCCCAAAAATTTATATTATTTTAAAGAGGAAGTTTTGTACTCTTTTTTTTTTTAACACAAAATAAAAAAATCGAATTTTTCACCTCTAATCACTACCTGGTTCCCTTAAAAGGCAACAGAGTTTAGTAACTTCCACGAAGAAGTCAAGCAATGCAAAATCATTTCCTTGCAGTCCTTTTCGATGGAATTCTGTTCAGGGCAAAAACTTTTCTAGCTGCCGTTCTTTATTAAGCTCGCAGTAAAATACGTTGGAACTGTTCATTTTTTCAATTTTGCACTCAATCGTGTCCACAAATACAAAAATTCTTAAAATCTTCAAACTTAAATGCGTTTTTACAAACACACTCGAAGTGGCTAACGATAATTAATCATCTAATAACGCAGTATTGTGGAAGAAACTCTACGTACCTACTTACGCAGAATCCTTATGTCCTTATTTCTCAATTCTTAATCATTGCATCAGAGTAGTCTTAGTGCTTCGAGAATTCGAATTTTTTTAATTGTCTCTTGGTTTATGGCATTGTTCTTCCTCCTTCAAATTGTGTGATATAGCTACTTCTACTACGTCATTCCACTGTTACTATACTGTTTGCTTTGACGATTCCTATTAGCAATATCGTTTTTGTTGGTTATGAAGGAATACTTTTTCAAGTTTCTTAAAGTAAATAAGAATTAAGGGTACATGTACGTGAACGACCACAAATATTATCAGAAAATGCAGGCTCTAAATTTCTAAAATTTTATAAAGAAATGAACTCGCAACTGGACAAAAATTACAAGGTACCACAAAAAGACTTATTAGAACTTAAATATCTGATAAAAGTATAAAAAAAGTTTACTAATATTTTTAGAATACACTCCTTACTTTAAATTAAATTTTCCAAAATGTGAACATTTTTAAACATTATTTCAGAACTCCACAACCATTAGAGACAGAACTCTGAAATTTTTTACACTGATTTAACATGCATTTATACAAAAGAGACTACGATAATGGTCATTTCTTTGGAAATAGAAAAATTGTCATAAAACATGTAAATTTGATATATTTTATATAGGAGAAATAAAAAATTAATTTTATTAAAATAAACAACTCTACATGACTGAGATTAGTCTACTTTTCAGAAATAAGTATTTATTACATGTAGGGAAAATATTAAAGATGTCGGAGAGACCAGAACAACGTTATGGTTACCAAATGATGTAACTGCAGAATATATATACGATGAAAGAGTAATGGAACGGAGAAAAATTCTCTCCGGCGCCGGGATTTGAACCCGGGTTTTCAGCTCTACGTGCTGATGCTTTATCCACTAAGCACATGTGTGGACTTCGGTCCTGGGTTCATAGACATCTATGACGTAGTGCAGAGGGCGGCCACTAGAGGGAACCCAAGAGTTGGAGCTTAATCTGAGACGATTCTAACCGGCGTCGGAGTTGTATCCGGTGTGGCTTAGTGGATAAAGCATCAGCACGTAGAGCTGAAAACCCGGGTTCAAATCCCGGCGCCGGAGAGAATTTTTCTCCGTTCCATTACTCTTTCATCGTATGATGACGCAGAATATCTGCATGGAAATATCATATGTACTTCGGTACATTAAAATAATATATAGAATATATATATATATTTTTTCATACTTTGATAAAACTGATTTGAAAAATATTAGTAAACATTTTTATACCTTTATCAAATATTTAAGTTCTAACAAGTCTTCTTGTGGTACCTTGTAAATTTTGTTCAATTTTGAGTTAATTTTCTTATAAAATTTTGGAAATTTAGAGCCTGCATTTTCTGATATGTGGTCGTTCACGTACATAAACCCTTAAAGGAAATGAACAGACTTACATACACACATACTGGATTGATCGCCCCTTCATTGGTAGTGTAACATTTGTGCGGCAACCTAAGTTAAATGCTCGCAGATTTTCATAATTGAGTTCATTAACTTGAATTTAAATTTCCTTGCAAATGTCTTTGCGTGGGGAAAAATTTCGTGAAGTAGACGGGATGAAGTTAAATTCAAACGGTTCCACTTACAATGGATCCAGATTTAGGGGAATATATTTCCCCCACTTCTCTGGTTCAGCCATAAATTTTTAACTGAACGATCACCATGAGTATGGTGTATAGGAAGTAGGCTCAAATTCCCACATTGTTTGCAGCTCTTCTTCGTTTGTAGTTTGAAGTCTTTAATAAAAGCTTCCATTTAAGGGATTGAATGAATAGTTGAAGCAGCACTGTAGAAACTTGCCCTTCGGTAGAGTGGCTCGTAATCTCCGGTTACAGAGAGCTGACAAGCTATGCAATATCCTTAATTTGACGCACACGAAAGCAACAGTATTAAATATATATAATAAATTAAATTGACAAAATTCATTACTTTGTCAGTCGATTGTAATTTTATTTATTTAAATCCACAACCAACAGAATCAGGCTTCCAATTACAGTTGGCTTACACAGATACATACGCAAAATACGTAAGAAAAAAAATAAAAACACAAAGAAAAGAAAGAAAACACAACGGTAATAGATGCTAGAATATAATACTGCAGTTAATATAGTGCCAAATGTCGATATAATGATGCAAAATTATTTAAAAACTAGAGTAAAAACATAATACAATTCATAATTTAAATATCTAAGGAAATAAAATTCTTTTTAATATTGTATGTAATTTTTCAACTGTTAAACTGAAATCTAATTGAGAATCACAGTTTAAAGACAGAGTTGTAAATATTACACATAACAAACAATGGAGAGTTCTTGAAGAAAACTGTTCTAGGAATGGGAATAACAAGATGTTGCCTATGACGTAATTGTTTTTTTTTTTACATTGAACTGAAGGAATTTAAAAAAATCGCAGTTATTCAATTTACCTTTAACAGTGTTATGGAGTAAAATTTGAATATTTATTAAATGTTAAATGTTATGTTTTATTTAACGACGCTCGCAACTGCAGAGGTTATATCAGCGTCGCCGGATGTGCCGGAATTTTGTCCCGCAGGAGTTCTTTTACATGCCAGTAAATCTACTGACATGAGCCTGTCACATTTAAGCACACTTAAATGCCATCGACCTGGCCCGGGATCGAACCCGCAACCTTGGGCATAGAAGGCCAGCGCTATACAAACTTGCCAACCAGGTCGACTTGAATATTTATTAATCGTCGAGATTTTAAAGTATTATAATTAAATTCAAAATGTAAAACTGATTATATGAAATTTGCTTGTCATAAGACGACACGTGATGTTTTTTTTTAAATATAAATAACGTAAAAATCTTTTCTGTATCCTTTCTATTTGCATCTGATGGGACTGGAACTGTGGTGACCATATTACAGACGCATACTCTAGCTTACTCCTAACTAGAGTTTTATATAGAGTATCAATAGTATTTATATTTTTTAATTCTTTTGTATTTCTGATCCTTGAAAATCTGTAAATTTCTCTGGTTACGACTAAAACATCTCTGGAATTGGCTGAAAAGGACTCGAATGTATAGGGAATTTCCAAGCTGTCTAATTTTACTAGTTGAGCTTAGAAAGTCTTTTGCATTTATCAAAGTTCGTTAGCAAAATTTATTCGTGCTATGGAACGTAATACTTCTAACGTGACAATTTGATATCTTGCAAAGTCTAGCTGCGAGAATCGCATTACACAAACAGCGTATCATTTCATTGCTCTGTCTGGGGTTTTAAGCCAAATTGTAAGATTAGCCAGATTGCAAAAGTGAAGCTTCTTAGGTCCAAGGACACTCGTGTGATCGTCACTTCGTAGCCAGTAGGCTCCTTCGCTGGCGGTGGTAAGCAGTGCCTGACTGTTGTCTACATTATGCCTACCGAGAGGCGAGGTTGCCGTGTTAATTCCTCTGCAGTTGTTCGCTCTACATGCAGTATTTGATTCGCACTTATCGTAACAATTAACTCTTGTAAGATACCTGTAAAGTGCATCAATGAATGAGAAAAAATTCCATTAAGCGTGTTTAAATTGACGACTTTTAATTTAGGAACTGTGAATAAGGAATTTCTTTATAAAGACCTCGTATATCACTAATATGACGAAACTACTGGTAAAATATTGCAATGGTTCGATTCTAATAATTAGGATTAAATTAGAAAACCTTTGATATTAAATTTAACATTAATCGCCCAGGGTATGATTTTGATAAATATTTAAAGTTTCTCGGCATTCATATTGATCGTGATTTAGGATGGCGTACGCGCACAAATTCTATTGCTAAAAATATTTGTAAAGGCAGTGGCGGTGCGTCAATAAGAGCACGTGAACACCTCGTTTCCATTAATGCACGACTAGTTTTATTTGATACCGTATTCACGTAGTGGGGATATATATCAGAATAGAGTATTTTAAACTTCCCGCATCTTGCATAAACTTATGTAAACTTGGCAACATCCGTTCACGTACAAGCCGTGCTCTTTTCGAGATGGTTACAGGAATTTCACGCATGCGCGGGAGAAAATTGTCTTTAGCTGCCCGCTTATGACTCGTCAAGAGCACAAAGCGTTAAGTGAACATGATGAGTATCTATCCTACAGATGTCGGGTGCATCGATGCCTATCGTTCACGTGCTATTTCTCGAGGAGGAAATTTAAAAGCCTGTAGATGTCAGCATCTGACTGTAGGAACGTTTACTTTACGTAGATGTGTGTATGCTGCTACGAGAGTGTAGTTTGTGAATTACTATACTTCAGTGTCGGCATAATAGCATAGTTTGGCTTTCAAACACGTGCTGGCTGACTGGTGGTGGTTGTATGAATTTAAGTATCTGTATGGTAGTGTATAATATTTAAGAATAATATTTACTGGCATGTATTTATAGTAATCTATGCGAATGGGATTACAGTACTGGTATAGGCTATAGTGTATCAGTGTGTTGTGAATCAAAATCTATTACTGAACACACGCGTTTATAAATAACGGTATGTATTCATTTTTAACAAACGTAAACAATGAACTCTGTTCAATGAAATTTGGAACAGTAAAGAACTGGGTAAACTGACTTGCCAGGAAAAATTGGAAATAGAAAGACTGAGTTTCATTATAATAATAATAATAATAATAATAATAATAATAATGATATGTCGTTTTGAATTTATATACGGCTTTTTCGATGGTGAAACATTGGAATCATGACATTTCATATTGGACTAAACGTACAATTTCAAATTCTCTTCGATTTTTGAACCACAAAATTGTGAACACACACAATATTTTATCACGAGCCGCCACTGTGTAAAGGTATTTTCATTTTAAAATCATTGTCACTGCCTTGGTTCAACTTTATTGAAGAATCACTATGTTTTTATTTAGTCACCGTAGTTATGGGACCCTGTTATGGGAAACCATAGCTTGAACTTATTTTGCAGAAGAGCTGTAAGGATCATTTGTGGATCTCCTTTTAGATCGCATTGTAAACCACTTTATCAAGTTGGATATGAAGAGTTCGCGAGGAAAAACGATGAATGTCACATTTCTGTTAAGGATTAGATACATAATGATCTAATTGAGTCTATAACTGCAAGATGTAGTGCTGTTTCTATGGAAAATGAAAGGATTACTGTATTCGTGGTGATAATTCTCCTTTTTATCATTTTTCATAAGAACATTAAATTTCGTAGTGATCCATTGAATTAGATAATGACATGAACCTTAACAAAACTGACACATTCATTGTTTTTCCCGCGAACTCGTCATATACTTAAGTTTTGAGCGTCCTCATATACATGAAAGAAGTTTTAGATTCAACCGCGAATTGTTACATTCATGATTTTTCCAGCCGTAATAAAAATATTTATCCTAATAAGAATGAATTTAGTATGACTCAAAACTGTTTTGTCACGATTGCAATACGATTTTATAACAGATTACCTTCTTATACAAAGTAATCTTCTTTTCAAAATATTGTGAGTTTTATTAGTTACAACAATGTAATTTATTCGTCACAATAATAATTCCTTTCTACAATTCACCTTAAACGCTCTCGTCAACAATTGGATCTTCACTCAACAAAGTATTCGTTATAGCACTCCACCGACGACAATGACAGTTTACTTGGATTATTACGCACAACAATGAACTGTTAATCTTAACTAATATTTACAAAGCACTATTTACAAATCGGAACTACCAGTTCTCAGTTCACAGTTCTTCTATCTCAGTCACTCGAGTTCACAGTATCTCGAACCATAGACCTTCAGAGACAGTTCACTGTACTCGAACTCGGGTCCCTCCAACTGCGGTCCACTGCACTCGAACTCAGGTCCCTCCAACTGCGGTCCACTGCACTCGAACTCAGGCCTTCGGATGCTGACGCAGATGCGGACGCACACTCGAGTCGAACTCCGGTACACAAGACTGGCTTCCTTGCTCTGGCTTTCTCACTGACTGAATAACTGAAAACTGCTGTCGTTCCTTCGCGACCGTAATTTATAACTACAGCGACGTAGCCTCGAAAGTTCCACCCGTCTCTAGAGATGGCATTCCAGAGAAATCCAGAGCCCTCTCCTCTCTACCAGCACCAGATGCGCGCGCAAACTCGTCGCGTGACGTAATACACCCTCTCTCTTCTCTCCACCGCGCGACGTCACTCAATGTTCCGTGGAGCCTGTGCGATCTGCTTTCATGCGGGACGCTGGTCGTGAGTTCGAATCTCACGTCGCTGTCACAATATATTTAAAAGGTACCTCAAGATTAAATTGAAGACAAATTCTTTTTATGGCCTTGAGGAATATTTTAATATTAATTAGTACCTTGTTTCGACGTTGCTATACATTTCTGTCTCCAGCATGAAATACATACCTATGTAACGCTGATTCACACGTCTAACCAAAATCACGCTTGTACATGGAAAGCACTTCATATTCATGTCCTTTCTAGAATTGCTGCTTTATCGCGTAGATTTTTCTGAGTCTTCGAATGCGTTTCCAGATTTTAAAACTGTGAATTTTAAATTAAGTACAGCAACCAACACCCATGAAAAGTCAAATTACCTCTGAACTCTAAATTTGGAGACTAATAGGCCTACGTGTGGAGTTCAATGGAAAGGGAAATTTCGTAATGTAACAATTTGTTTTTCTGTAGGTTATGTTAGTATAGAATATTTTCTTGATCTGAAAATGACTACTGAAATATATCGAATTCGTAATCTGATATTACTCCATTTCAGGTAACTTTCGATGCTGCTAGTTCTAAACGACCAGGAGTTAAGGCTAAACTTCAGGAGGTTGACAGTTCTATCAGCATGTACGTTGTTCACGTGATGTGGAAAGAAGACCGAACATGACGCCACTTAATATTTCTTTATTGTGGCGATGAAAACTTTCCACTCCGTGGAATTAAACCATGTTACATAAGATTGTAGTTCGCAAGCAAATGTAATGTAACTTCTTGTAATGCTGTAATATTTACATGTACAATGTAAACACTGTAACTTGAAGAAAATAAAGGAGTTCATGTTTAAATTATTTCACTTGTAAATGAATTTATGTATCTAGTAGAAATCAAACCTGTCAAATTTTTCAGAATCTGTATTTAGCTGCGACTGAAGCGAGAAAATTCCTGTTCTATTATGAAATGCGGGATTATCTTGGTTTACGTGCAATATCAATAGATAGAGATAGTTTAATTTGCAAAAACATGTGGAACATGTATGGCATCGTCATATAAAATTTAAAATACATGTCGTACAATGGATACAAATTAAGTAAAAGAATATTAAAAAAGTCATCGACATCATACAATGGATTTGCCAATAATATAATCCTAAATCGTGTCCTAAACACTCGGAATGGAAGATTCCTTATATCAACAGGTAGAGTATTATGCAGATGACGTGAATATGTTAGGAGAAAATACACAAACGGTTAGGGAAAACACGGAAATTTTACTTGAAGCAAGTAAAGCGATCGGTTTGGAAGTAAATCCCGAAAAGACAAAGTATATGATTATGTCTCGTGACCAGAATATTGTACGAAATGTAAATATAAAAATTGGAGATTTATCCTTCGAAGAGGTGGAAAAATTCAAATATCTTGGAGCAACAGTAACAAATATAAATGACACTCGGGAGGAAATTAAACGCAGAATAAATATGGGAAATGCGTGTTATTCGGTTGAGAAGCTCTTATCAACCAGTCTGCTGTCAAAAATCTGAAAGTTAGAATTTATAAAACAGTTATATTACCGGTTGTTCTGTATGGTTGTGAAACTTGGACTCTCACTCTGAGAGAGGAACATAGGTTAAGTGTGTTTGAGAATAAGGTGTTTAGGAAAATATTTGGGGCTAAGCGGGATGAAGTTACAGGAGAATGGAGAAAGTTACAAAACACAGAACTGCACGCATTGTATTCTTCACCTGACGTAATTAGGAACTTAAAATCCAGACGTTTGAGATGGGCAGGACATGCAGCACGTATGGGCGAATCCAGGAATGCATATAGAGTGTTAGTTAGGAGACCGGAGG
>JAJSOF020000041.1:9348065-9384938 GCA_025594305.2 Periplaneta americana | reverse complement strand
ATCCTCTATAGGGGCTTAAAATCAGCAGCTCTCCTCTTAATGATCTGAATAGCGCATAACACTTCTTCACATTGCGGGCAATATTAACCTCTTAGCAAAATTTTTATTTACATTAAGCATGGTTAACATCAACATCTCTTTCATGTAAGAACATTACAAATTTTACATTAACACTTCCTACTAGTATATTAGACCTCAACATTTTCTTGAAAACGGCCGACCGAACTTGCCAATCAGTCCTTGGCAGCCGAGAAATGATACACTCGAGCGCATGCAGTCGAGAATTTATAACCGGTCTGTTGAAACATTTAATTGGTCAGTCGCGAGCACTTGAGATTATTGAACTGCAATTACATCACTTATTAATGCCTGATAACCAAAACAGTATAGCGAAGAAGGTTACCTGAAAGACTAGATTTGCATAATATATACATCACTGTGCACATTAACAGAAAACCACAATTTCAAGTCACACAGAGATTGTGTGTACTCGATGTGGGTCTCTGGCGTTTCGTCAGCCCACGCTAGTTGTGTGGATATAAAGGGAAAAGTTGAGACGGTGTCGGGTGGAGTTCCTGAGTAGCTCAGTTGGTAAGAGCGCTGGTACGTTCAACCAGAGAGTCCAGGATCGATACCCGGCCCGGAACAATTTTTCCCTTGAAATTATACAGTTCCATAGTTATTTGCTGCAAGATAGAAGTGTTGTGCCCAAGGATTATGATAAGCAATCATAACTTTGTTGTGACCATAAGCAATATATTTTCACTTTATTTGAAAGTAATGAAATCGTATTTATTAAAGCATTAGACATCCTTTGACATATGACAGAGATCGCTTCCTGTTTCGACAGATTAGCAGAATTGCAAGCTTAGCTAACTCAGCATTGGTGACACTCAGAACCCTCACCGCATGCCACTTTCTGGTTCGGGAGTAGGGATCAGGCCACATAAACCCCATCTATCGGAGTTGTTTGCGAATCGACGAGCAGGTTTCTCTTAAGCTGTCCGTCCAGTCTTGCCGTCACCGCCGTCTCGCAGCCTGCTGGGATTATCACTTGATTCTGCAAGGTGAGTCTGCTGGCCATGGGTTGGTCTTCAACGTCCCTCAGAAACACTTCATCCTGACCAAAACGGAGGATACGGCGCCGGACGTCCACCGTCGCATCGAAGATCCGCATGGCGTCGAGTCCCAGGATGACGTCTTCAATGATGTTGGCGACGAACACCCACATCTCCAGTCTCCTCTTTCCCAAGGTCAAATCCAGGAAAACCTCTTTCTGGTTGGGTAGGCTATTGCCTGAAGCAGTACGTAGCTCATATCGGCGCAGCGGCGTCCTCCCAGGTAGGCCACACACGACTTCCGGTCTCGCGATAGTGAGCGACGCCCTGGTGTCTACCAGTACTCTGCATGGGCGGCCTCTTATCCAGCCATCAGCAATCAGCCCATCATCGCATCTTCTGTTAACCGTCTTCAAGATCAGCCAAGAGGATGGTGATGATGGCGCCGACGTGCCCTCCTCGCATCGGCCCCCTTTAGTTTTCCTGTCTGTAGTCAGATCGGTCACAGTCCCTCCTTAAGTGTCCGGGTTCGCCGCAGGACCAGCAGGTGGGCACTCCTCGTCTCCGTCGCTTGGGTGACTTCGGTTGACGTTCCTCGACGTCTGCGCCGCGACGCCCTAATCCAGTGCGATGCCGAGACATTCACCGTCAACTTGGCTGCCTCCATCCTGAGGGCCGCCGCCAGAGCTGCGTTGATGGTGCGATGCCTGCAAGCAGTAGCTGTCTGATTTCGGGTCTCGAACTCCGCTGCCGAAGGTGTAGACTGCCTCTCCAGCGATGAAGTTAGGTGGTAGGACCCTGAGGGCCTTATGGGCCAGTTGTTCCACCTCCATCGCACCAGCAGGACTCGCCTGGCTGTTGGACCCTCGTTTTCAACCGGTCCTAAACGCTGCCGCAAGTTGATGGTCACCATAACGTCCCTCCAAGGCCGCCATTATCTCAGCGGCTGTCCCATCTTCTGGAACGCTGTGAAGAATCTCCGACGCCTGTCCCTGAAGCGCGGCCAGCAGCTGGGTAGTTTTTTCTGATGGCATTCACCCATTGTGCTCTGCGATAGCCTCGAACTGGCGACGGAAAATCGCCCAAGACGTCGTACCGTCGAACTTCGGCGTCTTCACGTTCGAATGTCTGGCTGAAGGTGATGGTTCCGGAGGGTCACTATATACGGGGTCCTCAATTCAGGTTAATTGTTGCATGGCCCGTTGAACTTCCTCGGCGATTATCCGTTTCTGTTCTCTGGCCTGGCGATCCACTAACGCGAGCATGTGCTTGTTTTCTTCAGCATGTTGGTCCATTAACACACTCGTCTGCTCTTGATGGTGCTCGAGAGCGCGAATTTTGCTGTCAAACTGGTCTACATCCTGTCTCAATTCGGCTACTGAAACAGTAGTTTATAGTTGTAAAATTCTTGTTTAGATTGTCAAAATCGGCTTTAAGTTCGTCTTTCACGATGGCGGCAATTCCATCTACGTGGGCCGAAACGCTTCCACTTTGCTTAGTGACGTCATCTTTCACTCCGCTTATGTCGCCTTTCACTCCCCCTTATATCGTTCTTCATTTCTGCTTTTACATCACTTATGTCCTTTTTCAGTTCCGCGATGGCTTGCAGGATCTGCTGTAGGTTCTCCATTATGTCGATAAAATCCCGCTTCTGACACCAATTTGTAACTTTTACTTCAAACAAGAAAGTAATTTTATTCTCACAACAATAATCACTTTCTATAATTGAATGTAAACACTCCCGTCAACAATGGGATTTCCACTCCACACAGTAACACAGTATTCGTTATTGCACTCCACAGACGACAATGACAATTTACTTGGATTATTGAGAACAACAATGTACTGCTAATCTTAACTAATCTTCACAAAGCACTATTTACAACACAAAACTGTCAGTTCACAGTTCATGTTTGCCTTGGCTAGTTCTTCCTAGCTCAGTCACAAACGAGTTCACAGTATCTCGAACCCCAGACCTTCAGGACAGTCCACTGAACTTCGAACTCAGGTCCCCAAACTGCGGTCCAATGCATCAAACTCAGGACTTCCAGCGACAGTCCACTGGCCAGGACGCTCCCAAGTTACGGACGGACACCTCAAGTCGTAGACTCGGTCTCGAAGCTGGCTTCTTTGCTACACAAGACTGACTCCCTTGCTGTCCAAAATAGCAACGACTGCAACATCAACTACTGTTAGCTCACTTGCGTCTCCTATTTATAACCAAAACATAGTTTCTAGAGAGTACGATGCTGGAAATTACTACAGATGCTGATAAGATGGTTTCTCGACTTCTCTGGATTTCTCCCTCAGTTGCAGGACCATTACTTCCCCCTCTCTGCGCGGAACAGCGTGCCGTCTCCTCGCGCCCCCTCTCTTCTGCCGGACGCGCACGAAGTTCCCAGAAGCCGAGAACATTCGGCCTGCCGTCACAATATAATGGCCCAGGAACCTCTTTTATACATGCAAGGGCTATGTGTATCTTGGTTCTTTCTGCAAAGTCTTCAGAACTCTTCCTCTCTGACAATGCAATTGTACTCAAAGACCGAATCTTTGATCTTCAGTGTTACTATCAATCTTCTCATGGTCTCCGGGGCTCGCAGTGGGTTGAGCAGCCTCTTCCCACTCCATGTGACTTGGCCCTGCAGAATCTGTATAAAACAAAACAACAGAAAAATATAATTATAAACTAACAGTAAGAGTAAGTAGGCCTATAAACACCACGAATAGAGGTTGCAGTTATGGGATCTACTAAACAATATGGGATTACATATCTTTTCCTATAAATAACAATTACAGAATCTCCAATTATGACAGAATTTATGAGTATAGTTCTGAAACACTGAAATTGCATATCTCACCTACTTTCGAGAAGTTATCATGGCTTAGGTTACATGAGAGGAGAAATCTGCACTTTTCTCCTATATCGAATTATGCACACTTCATCCCCTATTATTTATTCGCTCGTTTTCATCTCTCTCTCGCTAAATAATATTAATACTGATCACAACGCGATAACACGCTAGAAATTCCACTTCACACATCATCTCCGTATTCCTCATCTTTCACTGTTGCTACCTCGTCACTGGAACTCTGCCGCCTGAAGTCAAGGGCTGCCGAACATTGAAATCTTTCAAATCCAAGTTAGAAAATTATCTTTATGACGAGTTTCCAAACTAACTTACTATTATACAAGTGTTGTATTGCATGTTTCCACGTATTCACTTTTTTTCCCTTACTGTGTATACTTAAAAATATTGTATTCATCGTATGCTTTGTACTGCACTATTTTATTACTACTATTAGTATTATTATTACTATTAGACCTAGTATTATTTTATTATTATTATCATTACTATTCTTATTTATTATTATTATTATCATCATCAGTAATTCTCTTATTTTTATACTTTGTAGTGCTCATTTATTTTGATCTGCTGTTCACATTTTATTATGCTTTTTTCTTTCCTTCTCTATGTTATATATTATGTTTTATATTAAACATTTCTTACTTGTTGTTTACATTTTATTATTATTATCTTATTCAGTTTTTGTGTACTTTGTAAATTTGTAGTGTTTCTGTAACGCAGTTTTTACTCCTGGTTGAGTGTTAGAAGGCCGTATGGCCTTAACTCTGCCAGGTTAAATAAATCATCATTATTATTATTATTATTATTTTTATTATTATTATCATCGTTGGCTTACTTTAAAAATCTTATAACTGCATTTCAGGATTCAGAAATTGCACAAAGAATTCATTATTTTATACCCCAGCTAACAGTTTGCTATATACAAAATGTAAAGCATTTCCATACTAACGAGATGTTACCAGCAGAAGCATTTTAAAAATAGTTACACAAAGATTTCAACATTCCGGAAAATCTGGACTTAGTTTTAGAAGTGAAGCCGATGATACCTAAAAGTATATGATTAAATAAGAATCCTTGACTTAATGAAGATAGACTGAACTTTGCAACGTATGACTCCTCTATTCAGATGTGTCCGGAGGGTAATTGTGAAATACTGATCTTCAAAATAGTCTGCACACACCCGAAAGTTGTTGTACAATTTCTTGGGCACATTCACCATTAGGTATTCTCTGCCAATTGCTTCTGGCCATGCCTTCCAGTTTGAAATCAAAAAAAGGGAATAAAATATAAATATAAATGATGAGCACAGCGACACCATTTCGTGGTATTTGTAAAATCACTCGGATAAGCTAGAAAATGAAAAGAAACTGCTCCAATGACCTTGAAGGTAAAATACTAATTATTACTCCATTTGTAACGTATTTTTGGAGAAAAACACTCATAATTTACGACAATATTTTAATAGCAAAGCGAGAAAAGTTGCAAGCTCCAAATTATAATTTAGAGGAACAAAAATAATGTCGTTTGCAACTTTTTTCCAGTTTAGCTATTCATTTGTAAAAATACGATGTGAATCAAACAAATTTAAATGTAGGCCTAATAAAAAATTAATATTGTCAGGCCTTTCATATGCCGAAAATTTGTAGTAAAACTGTGTACTACTTACTGCACCTGTTCATCAGGTAAGTCGTTAATTTAGCCAGCTTTAAAGATACATAAATTATATATATATATATATATATAATTTAAATAATAAAGTGAGGAGTGTAAGGATATATGTATATATATACACATATAACTTAAACATAAGTATCGGCAAGTTTTATGTAATTCATCATGAAGCACGTCTCTAGGAAAATCTACAATACATCAAATTAGTTTAAATGAAAATATTAATACATTGTAAATGAAAACTCACTTTTCACTATCTCTGGTATTTTGAAGAAATGTTGGCCATTTCTTCGGGTAGCTGTCCTTCCGATTCTTGCACTTGAAATATTCGCATTTAACATGTGATTAGTGGCGTAGCATGAAATTTGAGCAGAGGAAGTAACTTTCTGTCTTTCATGCAATATGAGAAAACGTATTACAAAAATACAGTCTTAAAATAAATAGTAGTCAATTTCAAGTCAGCAGTCAGAAGATTGGTTGGAACGCCGTAAGTAACACCAATAAGGCATGACCTGAAATGATACGTAGTAAAATATGATTTCACGGTTTATATCTCTAACAAATAGACACGATAACGTATAACATTGCTCACTCCCTGTCATACTTAGAGAAATCACAATATTAGTATCATTACGTAAGTATGCGTCTGTCTTTTTGGTTGTGTCCTTCATTGACAGCAAGGAGTCGGTCATTTTTTTTTAAATCACACTTTTTGTTTGTAAGTCAGTCTTGATAATACAATTGTCCTAAAATATTCAAGTAAATTAGTGTCAGGAACTGTTATTTCGCTCATTATTTATTATATCAGCCACAAAGCACAGTAACACTTCAACTGAACACAACTGACGAAAAGGGATAATTCGGAAACTACTTATTTTAAATGTTAAAGCTAGCTTCTTGGCTTCTTGCGAGCCTTTTAAGAGCCTTAGGGTAGTTTAGTTACAAAGGATGGAAAATCTGCGGGGTGGATTACACAGAAGAAACCAGTCTGCTTGGAAGCTGGTGTGTGCAGGCTTCTTGTTTACTGCTGCATCACAAATCATCCCAAGATGCCGCATCACAATATTTTAACGCGTAAATATAAATTTATTAATATTAATAAATAATTTTCTCCATAAACTGCAGGTTTATTATGAAATTATTAACTGGAAGCTAAGCTTTTTAGCTTACATTGACGCCTACGCCACTGCATATGATGGCATTTTGAGTAACAGCACAACACGCCAAACAAATTCAAAATGTCTTCCCTCTTGTGTCTTTTTGCCTTGCTTGTCAGGACTGACAACTTAAACCAAAAGCACGCATGCTCATTTTCCATTTCTTGAAGTCTGAATTTGGTGGTGGAATGTTGGTAGGAAACAATGGTAGAGCAAATAGTGTTGGGAAAAAGAGTTTAGAAAGTTAACAGGGAAAAGGATAGGAATGAACCCTTCTGTTGTATTATAAGTCCTCTTGTCTTACCAGTTCTTAGACAGAGGATGTACAAGAATCTATTCTGCACTTCAATGTTCAATTAAACAGGCATTTGGACATTATAAACACACTTAGCACAAGGAAAAAACACAATTTATTGTCAGTGTCTATTTTGACAATTGTAACATAAGAAACAATAGACTTATATTTATAATTCACAAAGAAGTCGTTTGTAAAGAATCATTTATTTACATGATTTGAATAGTGTGTTTCAGAAAATATTGCAGTAATTTTCGAAACAACAAAAAACGAACACTGTATTTCATTTTACATTAGTAGGTACAGATTATTTCAAAGTAATACTCTTTCATTGTTCGTCAAGCATTATTGGGACCATTGGTGCGCAAATGTTAAAAATAGTTTACTCCCAATGACATGCAATAGGACATTGTGAGGCTTATACACTGGAATCATTCCTTGCTGTATTTAATATAAATTCACATTATTATTAATAAACTGGATATAAATTAAGCTTGAATTTAAATTTATATATACTTTATTTGGAAAATGGTGAGAGCAAGTATCAGCAAGCTGGGAGCATTGCTGATATGAGTTAAAAAAGAATAGTTCAAAAGCTGTGACGCGAGGACATTTTCTTTATCTCAGGGTTAAAGATTTATTAACATAAGTGTATTAACATAATACGCTAACATGACATGGAAAATTCGCCATTATATATTTTTTTCTAGAAAAATTTTCTGCCTTACAAATAGTTGCTTTCTTGTTCCTTACATTCTCAATAGCCCTCATACTTGTATTCCTCACTCAATATTCTCATCACTTATCAGCTCATCAAATAAAGGTCGTAAGTCGTCTAATCTTTGATGGCTGTGTTAGTACAGAATCAAAACAACGCTTTTGTCATGATTGTCTCGCTGTGAGAGTACTGATTAAGAAATAAGAGCTGAATATATTTTGAGAACTTTTTCCATTAGAAGTCTCATAATGTCCACATTACCCCATTTTGCAGCAGCGAATATTCGACTTTCAACAATATTGTTACATGCATTAACATCACCGCCTTATTAGGAGACTCACAATATCCACATTACCTCCTCTTGCAGCAGCGAATATTGGACTTTCACAGATATTGTTACATGCATTAACATCAACGCCTTATCTATTAGGAATCTCACCATATCCACATTACCTCCTTTAGAGCAACGAATATTGGAGTTTCACCAACATTGTTACATGCATTAACATCAGCGCCTTTATCCATTAGAAGGCTCACAATATCCATACTACATCCTTTTGCGGCAGCGAATATTAAACTTTCACCAAAATAGTTACACGCAATAACGTCAGCACCTTTATCCATTACAAGTCTCAAATCCACATTACCACCTCTTGCAGCAACGAATATTGGAGTTTCACCTACATTGTTACATGCATTAACATCAGCGCCTTTATCCATTAGGAGTCTCACAAATCCATTTACCTCCTTTGCAGCAGCGAATATTGGACTTATACCAATATTAACATGCGCCTTTATCCACTAGGAGACTCACAATATCCAAATTACCACTTATTGCAGCAGCGAATACTGGACTTTCACCAATATTGCTACATGCATTAACATCAGCGCCTTTATCGATTAGAGTCTCACAATATCCACATTAACTCCTCTTGCAGCTGAGAATATTGGACTTTCACCAAAATAGTTACATGCGTTAACATCAGCGCCTTTATCCACTAGGAGACTCACAATATCCACATTACCTCCGCTTGCAGCAGCGAATATTGGACTTTCACCAATAATGGTACATGCATTAACATCAGCGCCTTTATCAATTAGAGTCTCACAATATCCACATTAACTCCTCTTGCAGCATCGAATATTAGACTTTCACCAAAATTCTTACAAGCTTTAACATCAACGCCTTTATCCATTAGAAGTCTCACAATGTCCACATTACCTCGTTTTGCTGCAGCGAATATTAGACTTACAAAAAAATTCTTACACACATTAACATCAGCGCCTTTATTCATTAGGAGACTAACAATATCCACATTACCTATTTCTGCAGCAGCTAATATTGGACTTTTACCAAAATTGTTACATGAATTAACATCAGCGCCTTTATCCAATAGGAGGCTCACAATATCCAGATTACCTCCTGTTGCAGCAGCTAATAATGGACTTTCACCAATATTGTTACATGCATTGACATCAGAGACTTTATCCATTAGGAGTCTCAGAATATCCACATTACCTCCTATTACAGCAGCGAATATTGGACTTTCACCTCTAACATTACATGCATTAACATCAGCGCCTTTATCCAATAGGAGGCTCAGAATATCCACATTACCTCTTCTTGCAGCAGCGAATATAGGACTTTCACCAATATTGCTACATGCATTAACATCAGCGCCTTTATCCATTAGGAGGCTCACAATATCCACATCACCTCTTTCTGCAGCAACGAATATTGGACTTTCACCAATATTGCTACATGCATTAACATCAGCGCCTTTACCAATTAGGAGTCTGACAATATCTACATTGCCTCCACTTGCAGCAGCGACTATTAGACGTTCACCAGAATTCACGCATGCATTAACATCAGTGCCTTTATCTATTAGGAGTCTCACAATATCCACATTACCTCTTCTTGCAGCAGCGAGTATTGGACTTTCACCAATATTGTTACATGCATTAACATCAGCGCCTTTATCCATTAGGAGTCTCAAAATGTCCACATTACCTTCTTGTGCTGCAGTGAATATTAGTCTTTCACCAAAATTCTTACATGCATTAACATCAGCGCCTTTATTTATTAGGAATCTCACAATATCCACATTACCTCCTGTTACAGCAGCGAATATTAAACTTGAACCAAAAAGGTTACATGCATTAACATCAGTGTCCTCATCCATTAGGAGTCTCACAATATCCACATTACCTCCTCTTGCAGCTTGGAATATTGGACTTTCACAAAAAGTGTCACATGCATTAACATCAGCACCTTTATCCATTAGGAGTCTCACAATGTCCACATTACCTCCTCTTGCAGCAGCGAATATTAGACTTTCACCAATATCGTTACAAGCATTAACATCAGCGCCTTTACCCATTAGGAGTCTCACAATGTCCACATTACCGTCTCTTGCTGCAGCGAATATTAGACTTGCACCAAAATAGTCACATGTATTAACATCAGCGCCTTTATCCAATAGGAGTTTCGTTAAATCCACATTACCTTGTTTCGTAGCAACGGATATTGGACTGTCACCAAATGTGTTACATGCATTAACATCAGCGCCACTATTTATTAAGAACTGCACAACGTTCACATGGCTACCAGAAACTGCATAATACAAAGGTGTTTGTTTATCCATATCGTATGTATTAACATCTGCACCTTTCTCAACTAGCAAGCTCACCATTTCTAGAACACCGCTGTAAGCAGCCCATGACAAAGGTGTTTTGTAATTCCAGTCTTTTGTTTCTAAACGCTCTTTGACAGTATATGCTGAAGACTTCTGAGTTTTTAGATAAAGTAGGGGGAGAGCCCACCAGAAAGTCCTTTTCTTTATAAATCCTTGCGATTCTTCAACCTCGAGCAAAAACTCGACCAGCTTCATTTGTCCCGCAGAAGATGCTATGTGTAGCATTGTGGTAGTAACATCTCTCCCACACCCATTAACACTAACGTATGTTGTAATGGGATGATTCACACACATGCCACATTTAAACATCAATTTCGCAATATTGATATAGCCCTGTAATGCAACAATTTTCAAAATTCTGCACAAAATTCATTACCCTCTTCACCCTGATCAATACCATAGTGAATATCATGTCACTACTTTCAGCACCTCTACCTAGCAACATGTCAACAGCTGACCACGCTTGTATCTTGTCAGCAAGTGTCAGGGGTCGCCAGTGAACACACCCTCTTCAGCCTTATAATCACAATGATTCTGCAGTAATAGCTCCATGATTTCATACTTGGTTTTATTTGGTGAAAATCAAGACTTTCATTGTGATCGATAACTCCCAAGTGCAGCGGTGTCCTCCCACCCTTATCCTTTACATTCACATCACATTCAGGGATGACAACAATTCGAGAACATTATCTTTGTCTTCATTTAGAATGGCAGTATGCAATTCAAATCCTTCTGCTAGAATCCTATCAAAAAATTCTCTCACGATTACGAATTCTTCTCTAAATAATATCTCTTCTATATATTCTCTTTCATCTTTGAAATATTTTGTGAACCACTTCGCGGCAAAGAACTCTAGAAATGTTCTGTGAATGAACATTGCTGTGGAATTTACAATTTGAGCAACAATTCCACCCTTCTCTTTGCTTTCTAAATCGGTCCTGGAAATCTTCAACTCGACTCATAACATCACTGGAGAAATGTAGTTTGTTAAAGTCTGCAGTCTTCAGCAAGGCATGCACAGCACATGCCATATGGTCTTTCTCATACTCTTTCTTCTGCAGCTGCAGTGACTCAAGCTGCACCAGATTTGTTATCGGAACATCTAATCGACCCTTCTTGCAAGCAAAAAGATATTAAACTTTCTATCCACGAATCTGTTATACAGTTCCAATAAATCCAATCTGCGGTCAAACTTCATCTCACGTGACTGACAAAATTAGAAGCTTCACTACTAAATACTTCAGCCAACATGAAAGTCTGCAGAGGAATTTCTGTGAATTGGCCAAGTTTATCACTTAACGAATTCCCTGTCACTTCCAACAAATTAGTAATAAATATGTCTAAGTCATACTGACCAACATTTATATCATTCCAAAGTTTAGCAAGGAAATCACGTTGATCCTGTTTTGTGAAAGGCTGTAGTTCAAATGAAAGACAGGAGAACTTTTCCTCAAGAGTGTCCTTCATTAAAGTACGAGAAGTGATCCAAAGCTGTTTAAATTTACATTCCATGATAAGTTGTTCTAACATGTGCAATACCTTCCCTGCATAATCAGGGCTGATTTCATCAAACCCATCTACCAGTATCACAATATTGCCACCATGATATAACTCGTGTTTGAACAGTGATGTAGCGAAGTCACTCGTGAACTTTCCTGCTTGTAACAGAAGTTCAACTGCTGAATCTCCACATTTACTCAGGTAATCCGTGTGTTCATTCAGAACTACAGTGACCACCCAACATGCAGGGTCATGTCGCTTGAATTCCTGAGCTAAATTCAAAATTTCTGTTGATTTTCCCATTCCAGGGTAAGCCACAAGCAACTTGATCTTGTCAGACAGCAGCATCACTTCCTGCAAGCTTCTGATCGAGGTCACATCCATTAAGTGAGACTTAATATAGGACACATTTCCTTTGGACTCTTTCCAAATAAAATCAGTTTCTTCTTTATGAATCCAATGGACTCTTTCAAATACGTTTTTGGCCTTGTCGAAATCCTCTCTTCCTCGAATTACAAAACAGCGACACAGACCTCCTTCAGAATGTTTCTTTTCGTCAAACATTTCTACTTCTCTCCTATGATGGACTACTTTGCTCAGAGCCTGTAGTGATACTCCACTTACAACTAAGCAGTCTCGATCATCAGAAAAGATTGTCTCATTCACGTGTGCTCTACTAAAAAGTGTACGAGGTATATAGTGTTCATTTTGTTGAGTCAGTTTATCTCCAATAGTTTCTGCAACTCCAGAGAAGATCTGAGTTAGAATCTCAGCGTTCGCTATTTTATCAAATGCTGTGTTGTCAACTAATTTATTAAGTTTGATGAAATCACCTTGGAAATTTATTTTGCAATCTAATATTTGTTTCCTTGATTCCTCATTCAGTTGCCCAAAACGAAATTCGTCTTTGTGACTGAGAGAATTTAATTCCCTCCCCTTCTCACTGTCATGAATCAGTACAAGGGTGTTTCCTGAACCTAAATTGTGGGTGATCTTTTCCATTGTCTCAACCCAGCCATCAATTACAAGTACATCACATCCAGGCCACAGACCCCACAAGGCCAACACTTCACTCATTCTCTCCTCCAACAAGTTGGCATCTACCAGAATCTTCTTCTCAATGCTTTGGTGAACTTTGAGACAAGTGAGAACATTAGAATTCTGAACACTCAGAAGTCCTCCGCTCTCTGGTAACTGCTGTCTAAATACGTTTAACTCTCTTTCATCAAATTGCAGATTAAATTTTATGAGCTGATCTTATTTTTTTCTCTATTTAAGTCACCAACACTGCACTTCACCATATTCTTCCAAAACTCAACATTTTCCATGAGGTAAGTTCCTGGATATTTCCTCCAGTTCTCTATATTAGTCAGAAATGCCTGGAACTGAGAATCTGTCCCTAGCGCCCTAACAAGTTCAGTTTTGATTAAGGAATCAAGCTCCTCCTGACTTGCTTGCTCTGTGTAGAACCTGAACTGATGGAGGAACTGGTTGAAGTTACGCTCGTTCTTCAAAGTGGGGGAAGTCATTACCGCAGTAACGCTTGCATTTCCCTTCTGTCATGAGGACAGCATGGAAGTCAGTGTCAACACCTCCATCCTCATCCAGAGCTGCATTTGTGTAAACAACAAACTGCGCGTTGCTGAACGGACCTCAGTGCTGTAGGTCCGGATCCAGTCCCCAGTACTTCCTTGTCTTCAGGTAAGAACAGTAGTGCTCATGGATTTTAAAGATTTGGTCTATCATATATTTTCTCCTTTTTTCTGCATTCTGTGTTCCTTCCTTGTGTTTCAACTGTACCAACACCGTGTTACCATCTACTCTAAGTATTAAGTCATCAAACTTTCCAGCTGCCTTCATGTTAGTTGCAATACAAAAGCTCTTTCTGTTATTGATGAGTCTAAGAAAGACAAGTCCAGGCATTTTCACTTCATACAGGTATCCTGCATTGCCGCAAGACCCGATAGTCTTCTCATAATCCTGTAACAGATCAATACATAATGAGTACGCACTGCTGACGCTGTCACCACCACCACCACAACCACTACCACCATCATTATTATTAATCATACTTGTCGACAGCAACATATATGTTGCTATGAACATATAAGGCATAAAAGACAAAAAATATGAAATATACGTACATAAAACTGTAAATACCAGTGCCAGCAGGATGAATCCTCTGGATTCAAGAGACCATTTAGTTCACAATTGAGTTATGCCCAAATAACCAAGAATGAATTTTAATAATATTAATTAAAATAGCCAGTAAATTTAAAGCAAAAAGTGTTTTAAAAGTCACTGTTATGTTGAAAATTCCCTCTATTTCCCACCAGTTACTGTCAAAATCTTTAATTTGTGAAAGTGAAAATCGTCACTAGGCCTCAAAATACATTATCTTTTCTTTTTTTTGGCAGGAGAAAGGAAATAGGATTACCATTTAAATTCCCTTGATTCTGAAAGCCATTTCTGGTATAATTTCAGCAATTACAAGATAAATTTACCTCTGATTGAGGTTTTGGCTGATATCTATATCTATTATCAGGCAGTACTCACTTGACAACATGTGTCAGAGGAAGAACAATTGTTTGTATGCATCTAAAATCCGATTAGTGGAATATGTAACTAACCAGTGTTGTATGCATTGGAGGAAAGGAAATAGCCAGCCTACCCCATTATCTCCTGGCCTAGTTGCCTCATGAGTGATGCCATATTGGTGTTACTTACGAGGTTCAAACCTGTCTTGGGACAGTTGACTAAAGAACAACACCAACGATTACAAGATAAATTAAGTTACACCGAAAGTAGCTTTGAAAAGACGATTATAGGGGAATTTGAATCTATAATATTTTCCATCTACAAGGAAAAAGTCGAACATTTCTTGTATAATCGATATACTTTATCGTTTATGGACACCTATGACGATGGCAATATCTCAATAAATTTCAACAGACAACAAAATCACAGAAAATTAATCTGATTAAGCTCAAACTATTATTTTATAGAGTAGAATCAATACCAATAGAGAATGTAATAAAGAATATTTTTTCCTTTGTCGTATTTCGAAAGAATGGACGGTTTTCGTGTAAATTAAATAAACAGTACTGCAAATTTGTTGCCTAATAAGACCATACGTGGCAACACTGATCAGTTGTTATCAACTTTCTTTCGATACAGTAGAGTAATCAAGGTAGTCAAGGTCGTCTTGGCCCGGTATTACGCGATCTTGAGAGAGAGAGGGGCAGGGGGAGGGAGAGAGGGAGGGGGAGAGGGCGAAAGAGAGGGAGATGGAGAGAGGGGGAGAGATGGGGAGGGGGGAGAGAGAGAGAGAGTGTGTGTGTGTGTGTGTGTGTGTGTGTGTGTGTGTGTGTGTGTGTGTGCAGTTCTTCCATAATCAATTGAGAAACTTGAGAAGAATGAAGTGTTGTTAGGCATGAAACCTCACAAGCTTCTTCAGCCAGCACAAATACGTTAATTGTCTTTGCTATCAGCAATGAAAAAGTTCCTAGAACAATATGAAGCCCTTAAACTTTATTTTCAAGCACAACACAGAAACATTTTCTGGTATCCTCTACACAAAAATACTTGTTAATGAAGATAACTTTTGCTATAATTTTCCAATTTCTTCTGAGAACCACAATTAAGAGCATGCATATCTTTAAATAACAAAGTATGTAAGATCACTTGATTTTAGTACTGTAAAGATTTCAATGTGTAAATTCATTATTAAAATTTTCATCAGTATATTAGTGTCTATGTTCTTCATTTATTTCTTGTTAGGCACGTAGAGATCATATGCAGAAAAGAAGACTTGAGAAACTAGTGAAAGATACAGGTGTTGGTGAAATCTGAAAACTTTGTTGTTCAAAAGTTGGTGAAAAATTATTTTCTGAACTGACAACATTGCTTGGTTCACCACGCTCCTGGCAGTATCATTGTGAGGTTGCAATCGACCGTTTCTCTCATGAAGACAAAGAGTTTGAGGTATGTGCACTAATACGGTTTCTATGGGCAAAACAATTAATGGCAGCTCCAATTCATCGTGAGATTACTGCACTATACGAGAACATTATGAATAACAATACTGTGACACATCCATGATGAAGAACGAAAGGGCACTGACATTCCTTCAGCATTACGAGAGTGATGTTTTCGAACAGATTTTCATGGGTGTTGAGACGTGGGTTCGGTACTTGAACGTGGAAAAAACGACAGTCAATGGTGTAGGTTCACACCAACTCCACTACGAAACCACAAAAATGTCTCCATACATTTTATTTATTTTGTTGGGTTATTTTACGACGCTGTATCAAACTCTCTGGTTATTTAGCATCTGAATGAAATGAAGGCGATAATGCCAGTGAAATGAGTCCGGTCCAGCACCGAAAGTTACCCAGCGTCTCCATACATTTTCAAAAAAGCTCATAGCAAATGTCATTTGGGACAAGAAATGTGTAATGTTGGTGGATTTCATGGAATTAGGCACAACAATAAACTCTGGCGTGTATTGCCAGACACTAACCAAACAATTCAGAACAAACGACATGGCATGTTGAGTTCTGGGGTTGTCTTGTTCTACGACAATGCTCGGTCGCATACTGGCTCATGCAATCAAACAGTCCTGCATCAATTCCAGTGGGGGTCTTCATCTGCCGTATAGTCATGACTTCGCTCGAGCGACTACCAACTGTTCCCAAACATGAAGACATGGCTTGGATCGCAGCGGTTTCAACAGATGAGGAGCTCAAGGAGAGCGTCACTGTGTGGCTACAATCACAGGCACTTCATTTTTATGCAGAGGGACTTTCTAAGCAGTACGACAAATGTCTACATGTAAATAGAAATTATGTTTACATATTCGTGCATACATTAGTTAAACCTTCTGTATTTTCGCCTCTACACAAACGTCTATATTTATGTAAATTTATATCTGGCCCTAATTCCATATGCATCTTTCATTTTCTGTATCATGCATTTTGTACCACTTTTATCTTTTTCTGTAACTTGAACCTCAGTAAAATGCAGAGTGAATGTTACCATATGCCCAAATGGAATTTTAATCCCTTCGCCTTTCTTCTTCTTTTGTTTCTTTAATTATACCCTGTCCCATTTCCTTCGCTTACTTAAAAAAAAGTCATAATTGTTTTACCAACATTTCTTTTAATAACTGACTTCTTATAACATTTATATTGACAGAACTAATCATATTTTATTCTTGGTTCTTCCAATATCTCAAACCATTTTTCTATTGGCACACTATCATATATATATATTTTTGTAAACTATAAAAAAGAATACTAAATAAAGATCTCTTTCTGCAGCCTTATTTCTTTTCTTTTTGTAATTCCTCCACCGGCTCGACGAAATGCGCAGATATCATAGCAATTGTCAACAATCAAATGATTGGCTTCATAATGGATCCAATTATGAGATTTAAGTCAACTGAATTACAACCACAAGAAGTAGATGTAGAAAAGAAAACATTATGAACCCTGCGTTACTGATCTAGAAGGAAATACCACACATCTGTTTGTCACTGGGAAAGTAATTGGCTTGCTATTTCATGCAAGGGCATTATCTCAGATTTTGTATCAATTTCATTCATTGCTTCCATATTCATCTTTAGGAACTTCAAGATATAGCCATTAATGTTTTAAGACATTCCTTGTTAATTGTAAATAACCATTTTTACAGTATTATATATGAAAAATAAATTATTCTTGTCAAGGATAGCTGCCAAAAAATAAATTTTAAAAAGTAAAAAAATTAAAATAAAAGTATCGTTGAGCTACAATTAAATCAGGTGCTATTACTGCTCGGCACCCATTTTTGAAGGGCAACTATCCTTTTTGGATTTTCCTCTCTCTTGGGAAGGGAGAATATATCATCTATATAAGATCCCTCTGACCAAAATCCACTGTGTTCTTCCATATCTTCATATTCGTGTTGAAATTTTCTTTTAAAGCAGAATTCTATAATCTATTCGTTAATTGAAAACTGATACACCACGAGAAAGATAATTTCGTTTTAATTTGTTCTACATTTCGATAAAATAAAGTGTCACTCGCCATTCCTCTTTGAGTAAGACAACTGTTGAAGAGTTCTCTCTAATAATAATACGAAAATATTTTGAGTCCGTATTTGATTAATTCTGGTGCAATTCTTCCTACTTCCACACCCTCCATTTCTTTGTTTTAAAATGGCTCTTTTAGTTATCCTACTGTTATCCAGACTGGCTCCCTTTGTATCACAATATTCAATGGGAGTTCCAGGATTCTTTTAATTAACTGTCTGTAATATCCTTTCTATTATAATTCTGAAATTATATCTATTATATTTGTTGCGTCCTTATTGGTTGAAGGAAACGAATTTATTGCCAGATATACAGTGTAATAAGTCTATCCTTAAATTATCTCACGCCAGTGGCGTAGTTTACCAACTACCAGTATATGTCTGTTTTTTCCTTTCTCTTAATCCAATTTTAGATTGAATCATTATTTATATCTAAATTTCTATTTGTTTCAAATATATCTCCCATGATATGTTCCTTTTTAGTTGATTTTTAACGACAACTAAATAACTATACCTTTAATTTACACATATTTTCAAAGGTAATGTATGAATATGTTTCTGTATTGTCGACAAATTTAGAAGTACGAAGTGCAAGTGCATTTGTTCATATATGAATGAATGAATGAATGAATGAATGGTAGAATGAATAAATAAATAAATACATAAATAAATAAAATAAAATCAGACGTCATATTTAAAAGGACTAGGATTTTTTTTCTCGTTGCCAAACTTTCAGAACGGCCCCGAGGTTCACTCAGCCTCCTATAAAATTGAGTACCAGGTCTTTCCCGGGGGTAAAAGGTGGCCAGAGCGTGGTGCTGACCACACCACCTCATTCTAGTGCCGAGGTCATGGAAAGCATGGGGCTCTACCTCCATGCCCCCCAAGTGCCTTCATGGCATGTTACGGGGATACCTTTCCTTTTACTCACCGAATAGAATAATAAAATAGATAAAACAAAGTGTATATATAACTCACATTATTCAATAAGATATTTAATTTAATAACACGTATTATATTCCACTGGTCGGATTGCCCTTGGGCTACTGCAAAATTGAATATTTGGATAACAATAAAAAAAAAGCTATAGCAATATTGTGATTGAAGAAACATAAAAATTACACAAATATCTGAAATTAAAACACTCTTATTCTGGACTGGATATTCTTTCTTAGTGAAGAACCACTTTTTTATTTCCATTCTTCATTTTATAGAATCCCGAAATTTCACTTAGCACAGAAAACGATCAAGGTCAATCAAGAATCGAAATTGAGTTAATAATGCCATCTTATAGTGGAAAGGGAATACTATCATGTGGTCTAGCTAATTTTCTGTCAAAACGATCATAGTCCTCGAAAATGAGCATTGAAGTTTTCATGTACTTCAGTCCAATCGGTTCTGTGAAAGAACGATCTACTCTGTTTTTCCTCCTATGTTTTGCCGTATAATGCTGCAGCTTTGTGTTGCTGGCTTTCCAGCAATTTATGTAAAATGACCTGAACGATAATTTCATTACTTTTCCACTGTTGAGTAAGAATGCAATGATTTTTTTCGCACTAAAGTAAACAAGATCTTATTTGCAGCTTGTCTCATAGACATTCTTTCAGGCTTGTGTTAGTTGTTCCGGATGTTGCCTTAAAATTGAGTCGTAAGTGAAATGGAGATATTAGAAATAACAGAGAATATAGCTATGTAGAATGTGAGTACAAAGAAAATATTTCTTTTGACGTACAGTACTTCTAACTCATTGAAAAGAATACAGATCATGAGTCAAATTACAGGAGACACTTGTTTAAGTGTTCAGGATTGAGATGTTCCCAGAATATTTTAGTTGTAGAAAGGAGTAGATTAATGAGGGAATTAAATGTAATGGCTTCCATGATACATAGAATGCTCGCCTGACAGGACCTATCATTATATATACTATGAAGTCATACAAGAATATCCACTGATTTTTGTGAATTAGCCTAGTACAATATAAGTTTTGGATATTACAGAAGTGACACATGTATTTGCGATAAATTTAGAACCAATATATCTCAACTTGAATTAGAAACAAACAACGATGGGCTAAAGATGCAACTCAGACACACAATTTGAATAGATAAAAAACTGTATCTCACAACGACTCAAAATGAACTACATAAGAGGAAAGGAGATACTTTGTATGAGATAAAGCATTCTGAATGTTTGGATACATTTGAAATCCAGAAAGTCTATGATTAAGGAAGCAGTTTGTATGGATTACCAGAAGAATCTTCCGATTCCTAAAATTTCAACAAGTGAAGCATATTACCGCAGGTAACTATAGCTTTTCGTGCTAAGTCAATACACTTTCTACTGTGAATGCTGTATTTCGTATATATGATGAAACGGTTTTGAACAAAGCGCCTGATGCAGTATGCTTAATGTTGTGGTATGTGTTTTGAAATTCTGCCTGAGTCTGTGCATGAATTCAATATGTTCTGTGAACCCTGTTCAGGACAGAATAACAAATTTTGTGATCCGATTCTTTCATAATGAAGAAATTTTATTGTCTTTCGGCAACATTTCCACAAAGAGGCCATTCGTACCTCGAGTGCAATAATAATATGGAATTTATAAACCAGAAGATATGATATGCTTTTCCTGATGACTAGTGACATGAGATTGCTAATGCTAGGAAGAAACCTGAACCATTCTTCATAATTGACTACAAGATAGAAGAAGTATTTTAAGGATGGGGAGAATTTCTGAATAGGTACTGCAAAAACAAAGCCTCTCGCCTAGAGGTCCATTGCAATGTAAAATGTAAAATAAGATACTAAAGGTGTTCCTGATAATCATCAAGCGGATGATACAAAAGCTACATAGTGAGTTTCTATTTTATTTGTCAAATTTACTTCATCTTTAATTTTATATAAAAAAAATTAAATAAATTCATGGCGCTACAGCCCATGAAGGGCCAAGACTGACCAGCCGGCTGCTGGCCTCACGTCCACGTGCCGAAGCAGAGGTGGACGATCATCCAACCAGCATGGAGGTATCGCGTGGTTAGCACGATGATCTCTCCAGCCGTTATAGCTGGTTTGCGAAATCGGATTTTCGCTAGCTATCATAGCTCCCCAAGTGAATCACGATGCTGGGTGAGCACCGGTCCCATACACTGGCCGAAATTTCATGAGGAAATTTCTTCCCCCATGAGGATTCGAACCAGCGCGCATTCCGTAACGCGAGACCTAGGCAAGATGCCTTAGACGAGATGCCATGGCGCGGGACTTAATTATATTTATCGCATTTTAAATTCAAATGCTATTAAACATCCAAATTAGTCTATAATAGTCATTTTCTAACATTATTTCAATTATATTTCAAGCCACTGAAAAGAAATCTGAAGAACGATGCGAAAGAGTTAAAAATCTTCAATCACTTTATATGATCGCATATTTCAAAACAGTAACATTCAATGACTTCTAAATAAAGATGCAGTTCTGCAGTCCCGCAGTACAGCACCATTGATAGGAAAATGAGAATTATTATATTTTTAAATTATACATAAAACGGCCAAAAACAAATTAAATGTTTGAGTTAGGAGTGGTGTTTCACTATAATGCACGCTGTATTCCATGTATCTCAAAGTTTTCTATTTGGACCTTGATTGTTCTTACTTTGGAAGTTTACAAATTGTTTGTTTATATTGCATTTTCCATTGTTGCCATCAACATTTAGAACAAAATGTCATTGTATAATTAATAAGAAATCATCGTTCTTTACATTCCACTACGCCAATTTCTATTAAATACACACATAACTAAGTATTAAGTGCTTAAACTTTAAAATTCGTTTTTCTAGAAATTTTCTGAAACAGACAGACAGATAGATTGATAGACCTTCATCATTATTCTCGTGTACTCTTCAAATGTTATTTGAAAGAAACAAGGGCAATATTATCAGGAAAATATTCTCTGAGTCAGATACTTACCCGTTTCCTATGCGTGGTCATTTCTCTTTCAGTTGACGATGCTGCAGACATCAACTCTACCTTCAACTTTATTTAATGAACCTGCAAACATCGATTATTATTAATTTTTGGTCGGTCCTTAAAAAGAGTGAAGGAGAATGGCTGATGATGATTTTAGACAGATGGATAGATAGACACACAGCCAGGCAGGTGGATGGATGGTCGGACAAATAGACAGCCAGATAGATAGATGGATGGATGGCTGGATGGACGGAAGAACAGACAGACAGATAGATTGATAGATTTAATTGTTACATATTATTCTAACAGTAGTTTTATTGCACAGAATAAAGAACTTGTCCAATTCTTATGTTTAACATATAAAATGCAAATATGAAATATGCAGGCCTACAGAATTAATACCTTAATAAGAATAACATATTATACAATGCAATATGTTTATCATATAAAAGTATTAAAATATTTACACAGTACCGTGAAATGTCAAGAAACCATCCACAGAATTGAAAGTGTGAGACATTAAGTAATTTCTCAGTTATACCTTAAATAATGCGGGGTTTTGGTTATGATTCTTAAAGTCTTCAGGAAGACTATTGAAAATTTTTACTGCCATGTGACGTACACCCCTTTGACAGTATGATAAATTTGATGCTGGTATATGAAAATCATTCTTTCTGGGGTATTTATGCTATGAATGGCTGAATTAGTTGGAAAATTTTCTTTATTACATTAGAGGAAATTTATTAAAAAGTATATGTACTGATTTGTTAAGGTCAGAATCTCTAATTTTTTTCTTAATTTTCTAGCCCTTGCTTCAACTATTTTTATAATTAGTCCTTCTTTAAATAAGAATCTATTTTTACTATCTGTAGAATTTTCCCAAAATATTATTCCGTAGGACATAATGGAATGAAATTAGGCAAAATATATTGTCTTTAACATACTGCAGTTTAGAAATTGTTGTAACGAGCTAATTGCAAAGCATGCTGAGCTAAGTTTGTGAGTTATTTTTTTATAATATAAATTTTTCCTGTTTAATATATTATCAATATGCAAAGCAAGAAATTTGGTTATTGATGTTTCTAGTAGAGGTATATTGTAATGGTTGTGTGTAAAGTTACAGTGATTAAATTTGAAGCGGTCTTAAATTCAATTATGTTAATTTTTTAATGTTTAATGCTGGATTATTCATGTAGAGAGCTGACAATAAAGTCTAACATTTAGGAAATTGCATTATTTTTCATACTAATAGCATGAAAAGTGACACATTTGGATAGTTCAGGCTTCACAGTCATATATTCAGAATACCCATAATAATTTCTAATAATGAAATGATTAAATACGTGACTCTCAGTTGTCGAAATGACAGTTACATCGCTTTCAGGTCTTTTCGTCCATGAACTTACACCCACTGGATTTTACGCCCACTATTTTGTCCATGGAAAACTTGCCCACTATTTCTCATCCATGCACTTTTGGCCCTTAAAAATTGTCGTATTTCAAATATATGTAGCCTACAAAGGTTATTTAGAGCAGAAATTTTTTTCGTCCATGACAATGCTATATGTACAATGTCAAGTTTCCACGACTACCTGGTTATTTCCTGGCGCAAAATTTGTAAGCGTACTTTAATTATGTTGAAATTGCTAAACTGAGAGTTAATGGATACCAGAATCACCATCACTACAAGAGGCAGAGGCATGCTTGAACACAATGGCCACCAGTACTAATACCACGGTGCGAACAACAGAAATATCCAAAAGTACTGGCGCTGTATGAAATGTGAGATATGCAATGGGTCGTACATTAAGACTTTAATGTTTCTATACAAGTGACTATCATATCGAATACTGCGAAAATAAGACACACTCACGAGGCAAACTCTGCCACAATTACTGCTGAAGGTATTAATCATCACGCACCATGCGTTACTGCGGAAATTCTTGGACCACATATGGAGGAAGAAGATGAAAATCACCAGAAAATTGTGCAACTAAAGGGAGGACATACAAATTTTAGAAACCCACTAGTAAAAAATATCTGCTAAACCAAAATCAAATTGATAGTTCAAAACTACTAAACATACACATAAGGATGAAGACAACATCCTACAATACCTATGCACAATATTGTACAAACTGAAATTGCACAGCGAGGAGTATGTGGAAAGTAATATTAAGTATTGTTATGATTATTATAAATCAATATCCTATTTTAGTGTTACAAAACTGCATAAATGAATTACAAATTATAAGCTAATAATCTGTGTAAAAAGTGTTACATTACCATGCATCCACACAAATAAATTAGCTACATAACATGCTTGTGAAAATTTATTATTGGACAAAAATTTTCGTGAGTGAAACATTCATTGGCGAAAAAATCTTGTCCGTAATTGTTTATCAATGTGTGGAAATGGTAATGGGTAAAATGACCACATGGGCAATAAAGTTTATGGGAGAGAGAAGACTGCTGATCATCACATCTAAGTGAAGCTACATTATTAACTGTACAGACAGACATTCTTTCATGAGATTCTTTTCTTCATCTTCTGAGCTCAAAATCGAATGTCATAAATATTCCTAGCAAGGCTATTTACCAAAACATATAATTTGTCAGTTCACTTATTTATTATTTTTTGGGAACTCCTCCAAAATGAAGAGCATGATAAAAGCAGTAAAAATATGGAGAGAAATGGTTCGCTGGTATACACTTCTAGGTATTAGCAACATCTATGAGCAGGAGGAATTAACAGCAAGAAAAGGCCATATGACCACAAAAAAACTTTTGTAAAGACACAGTGTCCAGCACAGCACATGAATGAACTAGATACTGCTGATACAGAAGATACCCAACCAATGGATCCTAAGGGCTGTCCACATTCCATGACACGTCTGCTACGGTTTGTGATGGTTAAGACGTAAAATAAGCTAATATTTACAAGATGCAATATTTAAAACATATGGCCTGAATATTGTTTATACTACGACAATCCCTGAAAATTGTAAAGACAACAGTTATAGAGCACCACATTCCTGTTTAAATGTTTTTAAGTTTATATGTAGCCTACTTTACAATTTTACAACATTTTAAAACTTCATGTTGTGCATATGCAGTGTGTCAGGCTTGAACATATAATAAAACACTCCGAATTTATTACTGGAAAACTATTTAAGACAGGAGTCGTCAGCATAGAGCACCCTGGGGCTAGCCTCTCTTACCCGCGGAAAATGCAGTGCACCATGGTGCCCTCATAGCTGCTAGCGGGTACGCTCTCTATATCTTGCTGCTGCACAAAGGTGCACGCGGGACAGCACCATTTACCGTTGCACATTTCAGTGAGTGCTGATGACCACTGATTTAAGATATGTCCATATGGGCTTTACTACATAAACAGCAACTCAAAATGTTTGGTTTGCATGGGTTGCATGACGTCATAATACTTGCGCATGTGTATATTTCCCTTGGAAACAACGCGGCGTTAATTATGCCAGAAAACCAGACCTCAGAACATCAGAATATATCGATATTCGATTGTTTTATAAATTCTAACTTTCAGATTTTTTGAGAACAGACTGGATGATAAAAGCTTCTCAACCGAATAATAACACGCATTTCCCTTATTTATTCTGCGTTTAATTTCCTTCCGAGTATCATTTATATTTGTTACTGTTGCTCCACGATATTTGAATTTTCCATCTCTTCAAAGGATAAACTTCCAATTGTTATAATTCCATTTCGTACAATATTCCGGTCAATAATAATAATAATAATAATAATACAAAATTTTGTTATGTATAAGCAGGAAACTATTTCAGATTTCGCGTTCCTAGTGGAAAATGTTTGTCAGTTATTCTTTGTTATCTTACAGAGGGAGATTCAGTACCTCTGTTAATATAGAAAAGACGGAAAAATAAGTGATTGGGAAAAATATTCATACTTCTCAATGTAGAATGGCGATGAAAATATTAAAAAAATTGGAATAAATCAATGAGCGTTTTACAGTTACTTTAAATTTTGGAAAATTATATTGTGCAATAAATATGTACATCTGAAGAATCAATACCACCACCTATGATTAAATTATTCTTAGAATTCCCAGCATCCATTTTACAAGAAATTTAAGGAAATAACGCATTCCTTGATGGAATCTGTTTTTCAGATGAGGCAACGATCCGTGTTTCCGGGAAAGTGCACAAGCAAAATTTCAGAATTTGAGGCATGGAAAAACCCATGAAACGCGTCCATACCACTATGTTTCTCCCAAAGTGCGCACTAAGGTAATTCCGGGTCACAGGACAGTTCTTCTTCGCCGAAAAAACCGTCAAGTCGAGTGTTACGCCTATAATATTGTCTAACACATGAGCAGAGATTGAGTATAGGTTGGACATCTGTCGTGCCACAAATGGTGCTCATACTGAGATGCTGTGGGAAAACTTTTTGTAGAAAATAACGGTCAAGATAGAGTATCCACTGGCAACTGAATGCATGTTGCACACTTCTATCACTAACAATGTGGCGCCATAAACCAATTTTCAATACTTTTATCACAACCACAACACATTTCAATTCTTATTGTACTATATATATATATATATATATATATAATATAATTATTACTACATTAACACATTTACTATATCACAAAACATACACTGAACGTAAATGTAATTATTATGAAAGTGGCCATATTTTCTTCCTGGAATTACTATCCACTCCTATAGTCTGAGTCAGCTTACTCAATACCCTAAGGGTGAAACCTAACCATTTTTCCCCCATTACTACATATGCTAGTGGATTGTGGTGATTTCCTAGTTTGCAGGTTGAATTTTCTTTTGCCAACTTTGTTTCGAATTTCGATACTGACAAATACTACAAATGGTAGTGATTTTGTAACTGGTATGTTGGCAGCTGAGACAAACATCGATAATATCTGCTGGTACTGGAGTTCTAAGAAATTAAAATTGTACTAGTTTTCTGAGTCGGTTACTGGAAGCTAGTGAAATTTGAACATACTAATAATTAAGTAATATCAGTATTAATATTAATACATAATAGTTATTTTACGTGTTGCGTTGTGGTTATAATTGGTAAGTTTTCGGAGTTAGTACTAATAATTTCATATGGTCAAACAAAATCCATTTTTAAGTTAGGTCTCGTGAGTCAATTGTTTAGTCAAACCAATGAATTTCGTATTGCCAGATAAAATACTTGACAAGTTGATCCCTTTCTTGTATAGTTTGCCTACGAAAATATGTGTCACAAAGTATTGAATTATTTAGAATAACCTTCCAACATAAAGTATAGTAAGTAAATAAGTCATTTAGTACGTAGGATCGTGTGATATCTGGTAACAGTTGGCAACACTGATAAACGTCAATGGATGCGTTCAGCCAGGACAGCGATTCATTTTTCCTGAGTTACAGCAGCTGTCAGTGGCTGAACGACCAGACTGCAAAATGTCGCTGTGTTTACAAAGAAACACTCCATTGTTCTGTCTACTCCGGTACCAGTGGTTGATGTCTACCCCCTCCACTTTCGCTGGCTAGCAGCAGGCATGCAGCGAAAAAAAATTTCGCTACGAAAAATGGCGGCCGCTATTTCAGCGCTGTCGGCCAGCAAGGCGTTCAGTGCTGTCGCTATTTCAGCGCTACCTCAGCGCTGTCCCGGCTGAACGCAGCCAATATTTGTTGTTTAGGAACTGTTCTTATGTGACCCTCACTATACCAGATGGCTACCGATACCAGCAGGGCCAATAACTGCAAACGAAATTATATTAGATGTGAGGAATGTTATTACATGTGTGTAGTATTATGTGACAGGTTAGGTTAGGCTAGATTGTGTGTTTATTATGTAACAGCTTAGGTTAGGTTTGATTAGGTGTATAGTATTATGAGAAAAGATACGTTAGGTTCGATTTAGTGTGTAGTATTATTACTACGTTCGCGACACTGAAACCCACTGTTACATTAAGGAAAATATGGCCTATTTTTCATTCACGCACGACTATTTTCGTATATCAGTAAGGTACGTAATTATGGCGCGATGCTTGGACTTACAGCTCTCCCAGTGATCACATCAATGTGTAGTAATCAATACTAGGTAATTTGCTAGGAGACGTCGTTACATAGACCACTTTTACACTAAACCTACAATTTGTTTTTGCAAGATATACTAAAACCCTAAACTAACCTAACCTTTCCTGAATCTGTGACCTTACATTATTTTAGAGTTTTAGTATACTTTGCACTCACTAAATTTAAGTTTAGTGTAAAAGTGAATCTATGTTAAAAGACGTCAACCAGCAAATTACCCAATACTATAAAACCAAGGCCTTTTCAAGGTATTTTATCAAGTTCCTATAGTGATTGGGACATAAGTAATCTTCACCAAATAACATTTTGAGTCGCTGTTTAGGTAGGAAAACCCGTGGCAATGGTAAACTTTAGCGGTTCCTACTTAGGTCGTTATTGCACGCATGCAGGTACAACGGGATTCAAAAGCACCGCTATAATAAAAGAAGGCTGACGGTTTTATGTATGCAATTGACGGCGTAGTTTACGAAGCCGACACTAAGTGGCATAAAAACCGCAATTATATGAATTTGTCAATGATTATATTTACACACAATGAACGTCTGTCACTTTAAACTCTCTTTTAAATGTCAGTCGACGGTTTAACCTCTCTTTTAAATGTCAGTCGACGGTTCGAACCCCGAAATTAAATTATTCTTTATTATAGGTATATAAAAAGCGCAATTATATTAATTGTCTATGAATATATTTACACAATGAACGTCTGTCACTTTAACCTCTCTTTTAAATGTCAGTCGACGGTTTAACCTCTCTTTTAAATGTCAGTCGACGGTTCGAACCCCGAAATTAAATTATTCTTTATTATAGGTATATAAAAAGCGCAATTATATTAATTGTCTATGAATATATTTACACAAATGAACGTCTGTCACTTTAACCTCTCTTTTAAATGTCAGTCTACGGTTTAACCTCTCCTTTAAATGTCAGTCGACGGTTCGAACCCCGAAATGAAATTATTCTTTATTACAGGTATATAAAAAGCGCAATTATATTAATTGTCTATGAATATATTTACACAATGAACGTCTGTCACTTTAACCTCTCTTTTAAATGTCAGTCGACGGTTCGAACCCCGAAATTAAATTATTCTTTATTATAGATATAACACAATTGCTCGAAAAATGTAAATAAATTATATACAGAATGAACTTCTCCCTTTAAATCTCAGTTTACAGTTTGAACCGACGGCTATATTTTCCGAGTTCGAGCCCCGAAAATTAATTACTTTTATTGGGGGTATAATTCAATTGCTGTAAAAATCTAAAAACTTGTATACACAATAACGTAATAACACAGCCATTTTAAATTAACAAGCAGAGCTGTTGTCAAAATTAGTAATGTAATAAATTTAACTGAAACTGTAGACTGATGTCTAAAGTGAGAGGGTAATTTTGTATACTTTTTTTTTTTTTTAGGTTTTTCCAGCAATTGTATTATATCTATAATAAAACAATAATTAATTTTCGGTGCTCGAACTCAAAAAATATAGCCGTCACTGAGTTCAAACTGTGGACTGAAGTTTAAAGTGAGAGGGTAATTGTGCAATTTTTTTTTCAAGCAATTGTATTATACCTAGAATAAAGGATAATTAAATTTCGGCACTCGAACTGAGGAAATATAGCCGTCAGTGGGTTCCAACTGTGGACTGACATTTAAAGTGAGAGGTTCATTTTCTATACACGTTTTTTACATTTTTCCAGCGATTTCATTATACCTACATAGAGGTTCACAACCAGAGTGGACCAAGTTCATCTGGAATAGTTCTGAGATATTGAGTCTTCATTCACCTTCCATAGGAAATGCAGTCCTCTGTGGAGTAACAAATGAGTTATGGACTTTGTTTGTTATGGCAATGGATAAATCTAAGTTTTCTTCATCCGAGATTGTATTAATCCACAAACTGATCACGGGCGGACTTGGTCAACTCTGGTTGTGAGCCCTTCAAATAATAATTAAATGTCGGGGATCGAACTTGGCAAATATAGCCCTGACTGGGTTCAAACTGAAGACTGATATCAATGCTTTCTCGATCTAGACCAGGGGCCTGTTTCTCGAAACTCATGGACTACCATAATAATATTAGTCTGCACAGTAGTAATATTAGTTTATTAAATAAAATTTTTATAAAGTCTGTGATTCTAGAAACTACAAGGGTAAAGTAGTAGTTACCAGTTCACAGACTAGTAATATTGTTCGATTTCACCAGTTCATAAGTGTTTCTGTTTCTTAAAATGCTGATTTAGTTGATTATTCTAGTATTCAACAGGAATATTGCTACAAGACTCTATAAAGATTGGATGGTTTCTATATTATCAGTTACCAGTGACAACCTTTCTCAGATAATCAAAACAAAATATTGTAGTTATTTTTTTAATATGTGGTTTACTGGTTGCGATTCAAGTGATCAAGTTGTTGTGAGAAGAGCTAAAACTATATCCAGAAAGAGCAATTATTCCATTATGGGAGCACTGTTTAAATATAATGAACAGATTAGGTAAAGTGCTGAAAAACTTGAAGAGTTGTTAAATATAGTGGGACCTGCCATAACAAGACAAACAAATAGAAGTCATGCATTATGAGCAAAGCTTCAAATACAAGTTGCTCTACAAATTAGAATGTTGATTTATTTTCCAATGCCATCAGGTCTTTCTGTCCTAGACTAGCAACACATGCAGATTTTTTTCCTACTAATCTAATACCAATTCATCAACTGCAGTAATTTTTGCTGGCTTCCCTCCTCCACTGTCAGTTCTTCTGACAGTCAACTTTAGCCTACAAATTAAATATAAAGCTACACTAGTTCATGTATAGATCAAATGTAAAGCTGAAAAAAAAAATAGCGAATTTTTCATCAAGTCCTATTAAGTGGCATTCATGTCGGCAGTAGACCCACTGGCTACATAATATGTTCATATTATGATACTAACTGTGAACTTGAATTTGTACTTGTCAAAGTTGCTTTCTTAACGTATGCATAATCTTTGTTCAGAGGTATCAGTTCCATAGCCTCAAACATTACAAACATTTTTGTTCATTGGTTTACTTTACCATTTTTGTTAATATGCTTTAAAAAGCATTGAATAAAATATCCTTTGATTCATTAATCATATTCAGTATAGTTGATTTACTTTAAATTGATGGCATTTATCGAAAAAAGAAATCAAAACCAAAACAGGAACAACTTAGCCTTATAACCTCAAATAACAATACAAATTACTCTTAAGGAACCCGCAGGTTCATTGCCGCCACACATAAGCCCGGCATTGGTCCCTATCCTGTGCAAGATTAATCCAGTTTCTGTCATCATATCCTACCTCCCTCAAAAGCATTTTAATATTATCCTCCCATCTACATCTCGGCCTCCCAAAGTTTTCCCTCCGGTCTCCCAACTAACACTCTATATGCATTTCTGGATTCGCCCATACGTGCTACATGCCCTGCCCATCTCAAATGTCTGGATTTAATGTTTCTAATTTTGTGAGGTGAAGAATACAATGCGTGCAGTTCTGTGTTGTGTGACTTTCTCCATTCTCCTGTAACTTCATCCCTCTTAGCCCCAAATATTTTCCTAAGAACCTTATTCTCAAACACGCTTAACCTATGTTCCTCTCTCAAAGTGAGAGTTTATTTTAATTTAGCACATTTACCTTCTTTAATTGTAGGTCCTCTGGTAGATAGTAGATAAATACAATTCAATACAACCCAATATAGTAAGAAACAAATAAATAATACAATTAAAATATTTATTTAGTGTAAAGTGTGCATAAGTTCCATTTATTTGTTGTATAATATGTTGCAGGTGTAATTATAAAACTGTGTTAATTTTAATGAAGAGAATTCAGCATGTTAACATAACCTGTTTGCATTAACATTTTAAGTTGAGAACGAAAGCTATTTTGAGATTTAATAAAGAAGAATATATTTAGGATAGATGTCAGAACACGATTACCATCCTTAATTGTAGGTAGAAAATTCACCACAGTCTCTCCTATGAAATGTAGCCTAAATAGGTTAGGCCTACCGCATATTACTTTCCCTCGTAGATAGTCGATAAATACAATTCAATACAACTCAGTATCATAATAAATAAGTTAATTAAATACAATTGAAAGTGCGGGGTATCATACGTGACATTATGCTTAATTATTATGTATAATTGCGGATATAGAAATATGAGGTAAATACAGTAAACATAATCTATAATTACTATATGGTATCATAACGTAGTTATGGAATGGACGGGGCATTGGAGAACATCAAAATTAGACAGAAATAGTTATATTATATACCGGTAACTGGTTCTTAATTTGAACTGAGTACATTAAGCATTCCTGATATTTTCCGGAAATGCTTTATCAGTGTCCATAACTAGTAGCCTATATGTGAAGATTTCTCAACACAAATGCTTTCTTTCGCTGTAAAAAAATTATTCAGCATTTATACATATATTAATACAGTGGTCTGTAATTTGAATAATTGTGCTATCACATTCACATTCGACATGACAACATAACCTTGTAAATCTGGTTGCTTTGAGGTTGCCTTATTGCAATACAGCTGTCATTTAGTCAAGTGTCCGAAGACCAATAAAGTATCACTCATAAAGCAACTAAGCCAAGAAATAATGGGGGTAGGGTGGCCAGTTCCTGTTCCCTTCCATTGCATACGTCACTGAGTACTAGCGCTGAGGTAGTTCTTGTGATTTCGGAAGTGAAAACCGTTCAATTTATTTTTTGTGGAAGTGCATTTGATCCTATAAACAAGGCATAATAAAAGTCTAAATTAACCAAACTAATTCGTATATGCAAGGAGTATGTGCGCTAGTTTAGTCCTAGTAACATATTTAACTAATCAGACGTCAGATTGAAGTACTGTATGAAACGAATAACTGCAATTGATGTGTAAACAAATTGCCTTTACAAGTCGTTATGCTTAATTATAATTGTATAATTGCGAGTAAACATAACCTATAATTTTAAAACATCAAAATATGCGTGCGATGCAACTGAAAATGATTGATTCATGCATAAATGAATGCGCAAGAATTTCGTAATGAAGCACGCTTCATTTAATTTAATTACAATATTAGGTACTGTAACAGTAATGAAATCTATATGGTAAAATTTTTGGTAATATACATCTCGTTTTTAGTTCTAATTGTGTATATTATCAATTATGTATTATTTTCAATGCGAATGCAACTCTGCTGTACCCAAAAATAATAATTTCATGTCGGGAATCGAGCAAATATTGCCCTCACTGGGTTCAAACTGCAGACGTATACCGCGAATGCGACTCTGGTGTAGCCTTCGTAAACTACGTCCATTATTCCATAAATGAAACCGTTAGCCTTCTGTTATTTCCGTCATCCTTTTGAGTCACGTAGTACTTCCTGTCCAAAGAGTGTAAATTCCATTATTATTTTCATGCGTGCAAGAGCGACCTAAGCAGGGACCGCTAAACTTTACCATTGCCAAAAAAAACCAGTAACGAAAGTTCTTAATTAGTTTTCGAGTAGTTTTTTTTTTTTTTTTTTTGTATATTCAAGCTGGACAATGTATTTCATATTGATTTTAAATGTGTTCAATTACGCACTTTAAATGGTAGAACAAAAGGATAACTTTCAAAACACGGATTCCTTCCTTTTCCCGCTTAACTTACTTCAAAATTCCAACCTTGTGCACACAAAATAAATTACTGGCATTGAAAAGTGCCTTTTCGTATGCATCATAATGCGCATTTGACAAATGCAGACAAATCTGCTATTTTACTATTTTAAGATATAAATTCAGTGAGGAATCCGTATACTGAAATTTTCCCTCCATAATTAGCTTAACTTACCTGAATATGCAATGCCTGTAAAAATGGTTACAGCAGTCATTATGCAGATAATTCGAGAGTTCCACTTCCTAGTTCATCTACCGCACATGTTCGTCAAAATAGATGTGGTACAGATACCTGGACCTTCATCTTTCGTGATCATTTCTATCGCTGGTGGGGGTGCTATTGATGTAGCTGTTGATTCAGTAATCCTAAAAACAATAATTTACCGTCAATTATTTCATGTTGGCAATTCATAAAACAACACCATTATGAGACAGAGTTGATTTCAAAAGCCAGAATATGCAATACAGGTATTCGAGTTTTCTATAGCACGAGACACTGGTTTTTATTTATTTTTTTATTTTTTACGAATAAAATGAAAACATTGCCTACGTAATTTTCTGAGGGAAGGTAGTTTGGAATATGGAAAATTCATATACGATATCAGTTTCCATGGAAACATGATATAAAACACGTATTAATATGGAAGCTCTGTTACGCCATATTGTACAACAATTACCATTCTTCGAGCAACACGTAAATGAACAACTGTAGCGCAGTTTCATGCATTCACGGCACTCTTAAAGGTTCTTAAATACTAATCTTCATAAATGTGATAATTATATTACAAATTACTGGTATAAATGTGTAATTACTTTATCACGCACTTCCTATCAGACTGCTTCCTTATTCGTCATCAGTCCGTGACCAGTGTGGCCAACTCGATTCTTAAAAATCCGCTGTGAAGCCGTGCAGAAACCGCTAAATTGCTATAGTGTCAATGTAAAATTATATTATTTTGTCGCTGTGAGTGCTAAAAATACCCACTAAATCCCTATATTGGCAATATAAATTTCATAAATTTCACCCGCTAAACTAACGCCGAAAAACGCTAGATCTAGCAGAAAAACCGCTGAATTGGCAACACTGTCCATGACTATATCATCTCTAGAGGAGATCTGAGTGGCCGTGTTTTCCTGGAATGTCTTGACTCGTAGGAAAATGTTAAATTGTCGCTTACTCACCCTTAGCATATTGTACAATTTCATTAAATTACTGTATGTAGTTGACATATAATATGAAAAAAAAAAAACGTTTTAACGGTGTAACAGATGTTTTGAAACCGATATGGCGGCTACGCTTGTCAAGCAGATCGTAATTTGTCATCTTCAGCTCTAAGTTTCATCCTAGATTATATAAGATCTAGGGTTTCATGTGGCCTACTGCGGGGTTGCGTCAAAGTGATACTAGTTCAGAGAAGGCCACAAAGTCCCGTTACTCCCTATAATAACTAATAAACCCCTAATAAAATGAACACCAGGTCTTTAGAGGAGTTTTCTTGAGATAGGAATTTGTGCAAAGGATCAGTCTGTGTCAAGGTTGTGGGTTCGATCCCGGGCCAGATCGACGGCATTTAAGTGTGCTTAAATGCGATAGGCTCATGGCAGTACATTTACTGGCATGTAAAAGAACTCGCGGAACAAAAATTCCAGCACATCCGGCGACGCTGATATAACCTCTGCAGTTGCGAGCGTCGTTAAATAAAACATAACATCAACATCAGTCTGTACCATCATTTCAAGGCAAAAGGATAATACGCCACCTGCCCATTATGCCATCGCAGTACGCGAATATATCAATTGTTGATGGGGTCAACGTCTCAACTCTTAATGAAGCTCTTCGTGGGCGTTGGGTTCGTCGAAGTTCTCCTGCGTTGCCGGCACTCATCATGTCTAAGACGAGTGTTTGGACTACTTGACTTTTACTCTATTTTATTATTTATCATATTTAGTAAAATTCGGTAATATCACCAAATAATAATAATAATAATAATAATAATAATAATAATAATAATAATAATAATAATGTCTGTAGCCGAAATTTTTCTGGTAATTTTCGATTTTCCAAAATAATTCGTCCTAACATATATAATTAACCACCCTGAAACCGAAAATCGCATTTTTCAAATTGTTGTTGTATGTCTGTCTGTCAGTCTCTGTATGTTTGTTACCTTTTCACGCGATAATGGCTGAACGGATTTCGATGAAAATTTGAATATAAATTATGTTCGTTGTAACTTAGATTTTAGGCTGTATGGCATTCAAAATACATTATTTAAAGGGGGGTAAAAGGGGGGCTGAATTTAATAAATCGAAATATCTCGCTTATTATTGATTTTTGTGAAAAATGTTACATAACAAACTTCCTTTGAAAATAATTTGCGATAAGTTTTATGCTTTGGAAAAATTTTGATAGGACTGATATTTAATGAGATAAATGAGTTTTAAATTAAAATAACTGCCATCTAAGGCCGTGTAATGAATTAAAAAACAAATGACTTCGTCTATAAGGGGCCTTGGACAGCAACAATCGAAAGCTATGAAAGATAGCCTACAGAGAATGTTTCTGTGTATAAAGTAATATCGGAAGCTAAATTAACCGATTTGTATAATTAATTATTATTTCACCATTGGAAAGTGTAGTTTCTCTAGATGGATATAATGCTATAATGTTATTACAGTAACTTCTGATATAATATAATGTAATGTAATATAATATAATATGTAATATTATATAATATAATTTAAGTCATTTGATGGGTTCAGAACCATAGTGGGCCAAGCGCCATTTGCTGAATACGTAGAAAACAAGGGTTAAAATTAAGTTATTACCATAATTCAATGGAAACCTATAACAAGTAAAATAAAATATACACATTAAATCTAAATGATGTCAATCTTCATTAAGCTATGATTGCATGTAATAAAAATTAAGAAACACGTTAAAGGAATTGTCATTGCACCAAATGAGTGTCCCTGGACCAAAATGATCGCATTTTAATTATTTGGATGCAATTTAAATGAAGTAACATATTAAAGATTTATCCTTCATCAAACACGAATGTTCCTGGATCAAATGTCCTATTTTAATTATTAATTACTTTATATTTTTTTAAC
>JAJSOF020000041.1:9207673-9347965 GCA_025594305.2 Periplaneta americana | reverse complement strand
GCTATTAACTCCTGGTCGTTTAGAACCAGCAGCATCGAAAGTTACCTGAAATGGAGTAATATCAGATTACTAATTCGATATATTTCAGCAGTCATTTTCAGATCAAGAAAATATTATATACTAACATAACCTACAGAAAAACAAATTGTTACATTACGAAATTTCCTATAGCCCTGGCAAGTCCCTTTCCATTGAACTCCACACACATTAGTCTCCAAATTTAGAGTTCAGAGGCAATTTGACTGTTCATGACTTGGTTGCTGTATTTAATTTAAAATTCAGTTTTAAAATCTGGAAACGCATTCGAAGACGCAGAAAAATCTACGCGATAAGGGAGCAATTTTAGAAAGGATATGAATATGAACTGCTTCCCATGTACAAGTGTGATATTGGTTAGCCCTGTGAATCAGCGTTACATAGATATGTATTTCATGCTGGAGACATGTATAGCAACGTCGAAACAAAAGGTACTAAATTTATTAATATTAAAATATTCCTCAAGGAAATAAAAAGGATTTGCCTTCAATTTAGTCATGAGCGATCTTTTAAATATATTTTGAAAGGAAGATTCCTTTATATAAGAAGGTTATCTGTTATAAAGACTTATTGCAACCGTAACAAAACGGTTTTGAGTCATACTAAGTTCATTCTTATTAGGATAAATATTTTTATTACAGGTAGAAAAATCATGAAGGTAACATTTAGCGGTTTAATTTAAAACTTCTTTGATGTAAAGGAAGCAGCTCGAAACTTGAGTATATGAATAGTTCGCAACCGAAAAACGAAATGTCACAGTTTTCTTAAGGACATTGATTTTATCTAATTCAATGGATCAACAAATTTTAGAGGTTGACGTTCAATATATAAAATTGAAAAGAATTATCACCACGAAATAATAACGTTAATTATGAAAATATTTGAAAAATTATAATACTAATAATAATAACAATAATAACAATAATCTTTATTGTCATTGAATGAAAAACTTCACTATAGACATTGTCAAATGTTACAATCTTACTGCAGTACATTTCATAGATATACAAAATAAAAATTTAATTATAAAAACAATGTAGATATTTATCAAATTACATAATATAAAGTTAAAAGTACTATATTTATTAGATAAAAGACTGTATCAAGCACTAATTGTCATATGTTTAATAACTAATTAAGAATACTAACAAACAGAGGCTAATAATAAACTTTAAAAATGCAACATGAGGTAGTGCAATTTGCTCTGTTCATTAATACATTAAAATTTAAATTTAAATTGATTTACCACTAGGTTTCATTTAAAATCTCATTATTAAAAAAATTAAGAAACAACAACCATAACATTTAAAACTGCATTAATCCTTTCCTTTATTTTCTATAGAAACAGCACTACATCTTGCAGTTATAGACTCAATTAGATCATTATCTAATCATTAACAGAAATTGAGATTCATCGTTTTTCCCGCGAACACTTCATATCCAACCAGATAAAGTGGTTCACAATGCAATCTAAAAGGAGATCCACATATGATCCTTACAGCTCTTCTGCAAAATAAGTTCCTCAAGCAATGGTTCCCCATAACAGGGTCCCATAACTAAGGTGACTGAATAAAAGCATAGTGAATCGTCAATAAAAAGTTGAACCAAGACAGTGACTTAATGATCTTAAAATGAAAATACCTTTACTAATATTTTTAGCAATAGAATTTATGTGCGTACCCCATCCGAAATCAGGATCAATATGAATGCCGAGAAACTTAAAATATTTATCAAAATCATACCCTGGGCGATTAATGTTAAATTTAATATCAAAGGTTTTCTCATTTAATCCTAATGTATTAACATTGCACCACTGCAATATTTTACCAGTAGTTTCGTCATATTAGTGATATACCAGGTCTTTATAAAGAAATTCCTTATTCGCACTTCCTAAATTAAAAGTCGTCAATTTAAACACGATTAATGGAATTTTTTCTCATTTATTGATGCACTTTACAGATAAGTATCCTTACACGAGTTAAGCGTTAGGATAAATGGTAATCAAATATTGCATATAGAGCGAACTGCAGAGAAATTAACACGGCAACGTAGCCTCTCGGTAGGCCTATCGTAGACTACAGTTAGGCACTGCTTATCACCGCTAGCCAAGCAGCCTACTGACTACGAAGTGACGATCACACGAGTCTCCTTGGACCTAAGAAGCTTCACTTTTGCTATCTGTCTAATCTTACAATTTAGCTTAAAACACAAGATAGAGCAATGAACTGATACCACAGTCTACTATATACAATCACGAAGCTTGAGTTTTGAGGGTGCTAGAAACAATAGACTGTACCGGTATTATTTCGCATTGTCTATAATGAGGCGATATTAGCGATCCTAGTGGTGAGCAACTATCTAATGTTTGCATATTTACTACGTATTGAGCTTCATGACTATATACTAGACTGTGCTGATACGCTGTTTGTGTAATGCGATTGCCGCAGCTAGACTTCGCAAGATATCAAATTGTCATGTTAGAAGTATTACGTTCTATGGCACGAATAAATTTTGCTAACGAACTTTGAAGATAAATGCAAAAGACTTTCTAAGCTCAACTAGTAAAATTAGACAGCTTGGAAATTCCCTAAACATTCGAGTCCTTTTCAGACAATGGATACGACCGTTCCAGGAATATGTTTTTGTCGTAACCAGAGAAATTTACAGTTTGTCAGGGATCAGAAATACAAAATAATTAAAAAATATAAATACAATTGATATTCTATATAAAACTCTAGTTAGGAGTAAGCTAGAGTCTGCGTCTGTAATATGATCTCGGTTCCAGTCCCATCAGATACAAATAGAAAAGATACAGAAAAGATTTTTATGTTATTTATATTTTAAAAAAACATCACGTGCAGTCTTATGACAAGCAAATTTCATATAATCAGTTACTTTTTAAATTTAATTATAATACTTTAAAATCTCGACGATTAATAAATACTCAAATTTTACTTTATAAGACTTAACGGTAATGATGAAAGAGTAATGGAACGGAGAAAAATCTCCGGCGCCGGGATTTGAACCCGGGTTCAGCTCTACATGCTGATGCTTTATCCACTAAGCCACACCGGATACCCATACCGGCGTCTGACAAGCGTCTCAGATTAAGTTCCAATTCTTGGGTTCCCTCTAGTGGCCGCCCTCTGCACTACGTCATAGATGTCTATGAACGCAGGAATGAAGTCCACACATGTGCTGAGGTGCACTCGTTATGAATGAGTAGTTGGCCGGAATCCGACGGAATAAGCGCTGTCTTAAATCACGAAGTGGACAGTAAAATATATGTTAACGGTAAATTGAATAACTGATTTTCTTAAATTGCTTGAGTTCAATGTAAAAAAAAAAACAGAATTACGCCATAGGTAACCTTTTGTTACTCCCATTCCTAGAACTGTTTTCTTTAAGAACTCTCCATTGTTATGTGTAATACTTACAAAACTCTGTCTTTAAACTGCGATTCTCAATTAGATTTCAGTTTAACAGTTGAAAAATTTCATACAATATTAAAAAGAATTTTATTTCCTTAGATATTTAAATTATGAAGAAGTGTATTATAATGTTTTTACTCTAGATTTTAAATAATTTTGCATCATTATATTGATATTTGGCACTATATTAACTGCAATATTATATTCTAGCATCTATTACCGTTATGTATTTTTTTTCCTTTCGTTTGTGTTTTTTTCTTATGTATTTTGTGTATGTATCTGTGTAAGCTAACTGTAATTGGAAGCCTGCTTCTGTTGGTGGTGGATTTAAATTTACAATCGACTGACAAAAGTAATGAATTTTGTCAATTTATTTTGAATGCAGTGCATGATAAAAAATAACAGACGCGACAAACGTTAGGAACAAGGCAAACCGTTCCATATCTCAATTTTGCTGAAGTATGTCTACTCATGTTAGCTTATACTTAATGCTGTTGGTTTGCTGTGCATCAAATTAGGGATATTGCATAGCTTGCCAGTTCTGTGTAACCGGAGATTACGAGCCACTCTACTGAAGGGTAAGTTTCTACTGTGCTGCTTCTACTATTCAATCTCTTAAAGGGAAGCTTTTATTAAAGATTTCAAACTACAAACGAAGAGGAGCTGCAAATGTGGGGATTTGAGCCTATTTCCTATACAAGACACTCATGTCGATCGTTCAGTTAAAAATTTATGGCTGAACCAGAGAAGTGGGGAAATATATTCCCCTAAAACTGGATCCATTGTAAGTGGAACCGTTTGAATTTAGCTTCATCCTGTCTACTTCACGAAATTTTTCCCCACGCAAAGACACTTGCAAGGAAATTTAAATTCAAGTTAATGAACTCAATGAGAGAGCATTTATCTTAGGTTGCTGCACAAATGTTACACTACCAATGAAGAGGGGATCAATCCAGTATGTGTGTATATAAGTCTGTTCAATTCCTTCAATTCTTATGTACTTTAAGAAACTTGAAAAATGTATTCCTTCATATAACGAACAAAAACGATACTGCTAATAGGAACCGAGAAAGCAAAATTGACTTAATTTAATAAAAAAAAATTGTTTGACAAATTATCTATCAACGAAAATAAAACCGTAATAATTCCATTCTCATTATCTGAAAAATGTAACAAACCTACATCTATATTAAGTATTAAATTACATAATTCTGATTGTCGTCTTATACAGTGTAAATGTCCGATTATTAAAGAGTCTTCTGAAGTATTTAGGCATAATTTTCGATAATAATTTAAAATGGAACCAACACATTAATTACTTTTGTAATAATGTATGTAAAATAGTATATTATTTTGTTTTATTGAGAAATTACTTGTCAAGTTTATTACGTACAATATATTTAACTTTATTTCAATCGGTAATTATGTATGGAATTATAGGATGGGGTAGCTCATTTAAATCCAATTTTAATCCACTATTTATTACAGAAGAAAATAATTAAAATATGTCTTCATAAACCTATTGATTTTCCATCTCAAAATTTGTTTCTAGACTTTTAATGTACTTAACGTAAGACAAATTTATTGCATTGTATTAATAAAATTCATGCATAAAAATCTAAATAATTTTGAATTGCATTCTCACAGTTATGAAACACAAGGTGTGAATTCTTTAAGATTGTTTGAACCAAAATGCAACACTGTTACAGTATTTAATCATAGTAGTAATTTAGGCCCAAGGATATATATTTAAATATCCTAATCTTGTCAATTCTAATAGTTCTAGTATTAAATTTAAAAAGTTATGTATGGATTTTATAAAAATTGATAAATTGTAAATTTAAGTTCATATATTATAATTGCACAGTAGACATAAGACAAATTGTATTGTATAATTATTAATTTCAATTCAGGAATCCGCCCCTGAGCACGAGTTCTACTCTTTCAGGGGCGAGTTAAAGTGTTTCTGTATATATTATATTTTATGTTACAATTACTAGCGAAATAACTAAATAAAAATAAATAAACAGTATAGTAGTAGTGCAAGCCCTCTGAATTTGTGGAATGACGTAGTAGAAGCAGCTATATCGCACAATTGGAAGGACGAACAATGCCATAAACCAAGAGACAATTTTAAAAAAATTCGAATTCCCGAAGCACTAAGACTATTCTGTTGCAATGATTCAGAATTGAAAAATAAGGACATTGGTTTAAGCTAAGAATGCTGCATAAATAGGTACGTAGAGTTTCTTCACAACGCTGCGTTATTAGATGATTAATTATCGTTCGTCACTTTGAGTGTGCTTGTAAATGCGCATTTAAGTTTGCGAATTTTAAAAATTTTTGTATTTGTGGGTACGACTGAGTGCAATATGGAAAAAATGAACACTTCCAACGTATTTTACTGTGAGCTTAATAAATAACGGCAGCTAGAGAAGTTTTTGCCCTGAACAGAAAGAATCCATCTCAAAATTTGTATTAATAAAATATATTGCCTGTGCATAAAAATCTAAATAATTTTGAATTGCATCGAAAAGGATTGTAAGGAAATGGTTTTAAATGACTTTTGGAGTTACTTTAACTCTTTCTTGCCTTTTAATAGTTCAGTGAAAATTAACAGGTTTTGTCATTTTTTTATCCTTAGAATACTTTTCGCTTTATTATTTTTTCAGTGTTAATCAGTGGCGTAGCGTCAATGTAAGCTAAAAAGCTTAGCTTCCCCAGTTAATAATTTCATAATAAACCTGCACTTTATGAAGAAAATTATTTATCAATTTTAATAGAATTTATATTTACGCATTAAATATTGTGATGCGGCAGCTCAGGATGATTTGTGATGCAGCAGTAAACAAGAAGCCTGCAAACACCAGCTTCCAAGCAGACCTCTTTCAATTCATGAATCCACCCCGCAGATTTTCCATCCCTTCCTAAGCTACCCTAGTCGCAAGTCTCGCAAAGAAGCTAGCAACATTTAAAATAAGTAGTTTCAGAGTTATCCCTATTCGTCAGTTGTGTTCGAATTTTAAAATTTTTGTTGAAGTGTTAGTGTGCATTGTTTACTGATATAATAAATAATGAGTGAAATAACAGTTCCTGACACTAATTTACTTTTTTTTTAGACAATTTTCCGTTTATTATCAAGAAACTGACTTAAGAACAAAAGTGTTAGATTTAAAAATGCTGTAAATGACCGACTCTTGCTGAATGAAGGACACAAGCAAAAGACAGACGCATACTCACGTAAAGATACTAATATTTTGATTTTCTCGAATATGAATCAGGGAGTGAGCTAATGTTATACGTAAGGTGTCTTCTTTGTTAATAATTAGATATGTGTAAATAATATTCAATTGAAATCTTTGTCATTTTACTATGTATCATTTGAGATCAAGCCTTTATTGGTGTTATTCACGATGTTCCAAAAAATCAATCTTCGACTGCTGACTTGAAATTGACTACTATTTATTTTAAGACTGTACTTTTGTAATACGTTTTCTCATATTGCATGAAAGACAACGAGTTAGCTTCCCCTACTCAAAATTTCATGCTACGCCACTGGTGTTAATAGAAACTTTTGACACTAGATGGAAGTAACACTAAAGACAACAATTAGGGGGCTTTCACATTAAAATGCTGTGTTAATTTTATAAATCCCTGCTACTTTACACTATTGCCTAAGGAACATTCAGTAAACATATTGACGGTTAAATAATTTGCGATAATTAATTTGCAAGTTGTGCTACAGAGGATATTATTATTCAAACCTAAATCCGTGATCATCAGGGCCTAAACGTAGTAATTGTAAACAAGAAGAACCATAATTCTGGTAACATATCCTGATTTTGGTATTTGTGGGCTAAAGATGCAATGCAAAATGGAAAAAATGAACAGTTTCAACGTATTTTTCTATGAGCTTAATAAAGAAAGGCAGCTAGAAAAGTTTTTGCCCTGAACAGGAAGAATTGCATCGGAAAGGACTGCAAGAAAATGATTTTGCGTGGCTCTACTACTTTAACGTCAAACCAGTTGATTTTTTCAATCTGCCAAACTACCCAAGCGTTGGCAGAGTTATAGATAATGCTGAATAATATATTACCGATTAATTTCGGTCTCTTCATCTGGTAAATATTGTCGCTGCAAAAAAAAAAAAAAAAAAAAATAGGAACTTTTGCATCGACCAAATACATTAATAGTAGTCAACTCTTAGCTAAATGCATTTGGTGAATGAAGTGAACTACTAGATCGTGTCGGTATGAAACATTTTGATATAATAGCGTCTGAAGGAAAAACATTGCAAATGGGCAGTTGTAGTGCCTGAAATTAGATTTTTTACAATGGGTCACACGTTCCAACCCAAAAAACGAGAAGCAAAGCCGAATACAAACAAGTGAAAAAGATTGCTTTCACTAGCATTGCATTGTAAACCACTTCAACTCGTTTGCTTACCTTCAATCATCGAGGATTAGTGAAGTCATTAGGAATGTTATTCAGTACTTAGGACAAATGTCAAATCACGATGTCCAGTACTCTCAAGCGGAGACTCCTGGGTAGAAATTTCATCTGCAAGTCATCCAAGTCGTTCAAGCAACACCGGTAACCATCTTAGACACGGCCTGAAAAAAGCAACAATACAGATTAAAAATTAAGAAATTAATTCCAGTTTTGCAAATTCAAATCAAACTCAATTAGAAGGTGCTTAACCACGGACTAGACTACTATCATTTCAATGGTTCATTTTCCTGATCTATTGGCCATGCGCAGTAATCATTTAAACTGCAGTTTGTAATTTTTTTTTTTCACTATTCAAACAATCACGCTTCAAAAACTTTCTCGGGAAGCGTAATAATTCCTCTCGAAATGGATTACTAAATCTGAATGTCGTTATGAAAGTCAATTTGAATAACCTGTTCTTCAATAACACTGAGAGGAAAATTACTATATCAGAGTTTCTCAAACTATGGTCCTTCAAAAAGGACAGAAGAAAAAATAAAATTCAAACGAATTGCGTATCACACTATAGCTGAAAATCTCAGTTTGGAAATGGCACATGGCAATCGCCTTTCACTTTTTCTCCCAGTACTGACATTTAATGAAATTTATTACCCTACCTGTCTAGCGATTTCACACTACTCTCAACAACAAAAGAGGGATTTAAAGCACTATGAACGTGTTTCTCGCCATCTTTTCCTTCCAAATCAGCTGATATGTGGCTAAGTACATTGGCATATCTTTCAGATGTATTCTCAAAAGTAAACGAACTAAATCTCTGTCTACAAGGTAATTCTTTGACTGTTCTCAATGCGCATGAGAAAATAAAGATGTTCGAGAGGAAACTTGGTTTGCGGGTCAGTTCCGTAGAACATAGTATTTTCTTCACCATTTCCAACCCTAGAATCCTTTTTTGGTTGAAAATTGTTTCGTTATTGGAAAAGAATTGTGCAATGACATACGTTCCCATCTCGAAACTCTGAGGTCACAATTTGAAACTTATTTTCCAAGAAAATATGACAAATTTTCATGGGTTCGTGAAAATAAACTTTCATTTGAGTGAAAGAACAGTTAATTGAACTCTCGAATGACGCCGGACTTAAAAAATGAAATTCCAAGCGGAAAGTATAATTTCTGACCTCGTCACACTTGAAAAGAGAATTTAGTGAATTGTACAATGGTGCTTTACAAGTTATAATTCAGTTTGCTTTTAAGTATCTGTGTGAGAAAGTTTTCATCACTAATAAAAACAAAGTAGGCTACCGAAATCTACTCGATGTATGTGACGATCTCCGATTTAAGCTTACCAGCATACGACCAAATATAGAACTGTGCAAGAATCGGCAGGCTTATCCACCTCATTAATGTGCGTACTAACATTTATTAATTTTGTTTAGTTAATAAGTTAAAGATTATCAAAACTCTAATAGCATTGATTTATTAAAAACCGAAAATGTTTTTTTTTCAATTAACAGTAACTTACTAGTTAATACTAATAAAATTAATGAATTAATAGTACATTATGCAACGAGCCTATAATGATAGTAATTAAGACGCGAGAATGTTTATGAAACGAGCGCAAGCGAGTTTCATAATTTTCATACGAGCGTCTTAATTACCATTATAGGCAAGTTTCATACGACCTTTTATGCTCGACCACATTTCTAACTTGAAATTATTCATAAGTATTCATGTTATTCTTATGTGACTGGGGAGCGAACTGACCTTGTGCCATCTCGTAAATTGAGAGATGTGCGCAGACGCGAAAGTATTGATTTTTTCCGGGCAACGAATGCTGACGACTTTGATATAATATAGAGAGTTAAGATAAACGTTAAACTTTATATAACCTTGAAATTGAATTCGACATTGAAAAACGAGATGACAAATTGAGTTTATTTGAATATTATTTACAATCAACGCTAATTATTACAGTAACAGAACATAACCTTCTGCAACAGTATTGGATTTCCAGCCTGCGTGACGTTTTGCTAGTTGCCTTTCGATTGCATATCCGAGGATAATCGAAAATCTGAACTTTAATAGGTGTGCTTTAATGACCTGCATTAAAGGTTTGCTACCAGGTGTATAATTACTACATTTCGGCATCGTCGAGCATAAATTAATTTTAATTAATCAATTCTGTCTTAAAATATAACTATACTGGTATTAAAATATGCTACAAAAATGATAAATTTGATTTCGAAGGGAACAACTGAACAAGAGTAAGGTGGTCCACGGAACTGTTCCGACTTAAAGTGGTCCCTACTTCAAAAAAGTTTGAGAAACTGTGTACTATATCATTTAAAGCTGAGTGCTACATAATCATTCACGAATTTTAATTTCTGCTACTATAAAATAATGATGCCTGATATTTTACGAGACAACCTGGTTCGAACCTCATAAGTGACATTAATAAGATATTACCCAAGAGGCAACAGTCAGAAGCTAAAGGGGTAGGGTGCCTTTTTTTTATCCCTTCTCTGCGTATCAATGAACATTTCAACCATCTCTTGTCGACGACTTCAAGCGCAACACATTGTCAGACAAGTAACACTCGGAACCTCAAAAATAAGAGCAGTGGCATATACTGGTTAAAGGGTTTGGGCTACCGCTGACCATATTATTACACAAAATATATCTAACAATTACTTTAATTTTAATTACTATGGTAAAACTAATAATACAAAATTATTACATTATGTTACATTATAAACTTTTTCTTTTGTAATTTCCTTGGGCTACCGCCTGTAGCCCCGGTCGCCCGCAAAATACGCCCCTGTAAGAGAGACGTCTTTTTAGAAAAGACGAGTACTTTTTCCCCACTGCAAATAGACGCAAAGGTTTAATTATTTTTAACTGAAATATGAATCTGAAAACTTATTTTTGATGGTTTAAAAATGTGATTACTTCGAGTCCCCAAAGTTGATCTACTGGAGGAGCTTTTTACACTAGCTCATATTTTTATAGGAACTAAATTAAACCATTTCCAACTAAAGATTGAAGTAGAGGTAAACAAAACCGAAATGTATTACTCCGCAATCGCAAGCTAGCTACCAAAGCAGCCACCAGGGAGCATTATATTTTCAGCAAGTGGGCACGCAGGGCAGCCACCGTCTGATATATTGCAGACATTTCAACACATTCATTGAACTAACCCGTAAAATGCTCACAGAGGGTTAAAATTTATTATTTCTCTACTGGGAATAGTTGATTTTAATTTTCTGTAGATTCGTGATTAAATGTTATTCTTTGAAGAGTGGAGAATTTCTTTAATTCTACAGAAATTTGAGGTTGACAACACAATCTCGCACTGTGTTATACCAGCCGTGCTGATGTGCTCTGTGAAGCTGCAAGTCACCTTGGGAGGGATTTAATGCCTATTACGCATGCGCGTTACCATAATATACGTTACAATGATTTAACACGCAATGTCAAACTACTAATATAAACATGTTTAAATCTTAAGAAAGTGTTCTTATAAGCATGTTTAATTCACTCGTATTCCATGTATATTATACATTTTATTATTTTAGAAGGAACTATTTTAATGTGAGGAAGAAGACATGCATGAGTTTGGAGGCGTTGTGCGTCCAATAGCCAATCAGGAACCATTAAGCCACGTGCATTTATTTACATTTACTTCAATCTTTAGGTGGAAAGAGAGTAGAAGTTCGTCATTGCCCACTTCATGCTTACATTTTGAGTGGTTATCATGCATGTATAATGTTCCACAGCATTCCTCAGCTCAATCTACCTTCAATCTCGAAGAAGACTCCAACACCTGAAATATCCAAATAAGACTAAAATTACAAACAAAATTCCGCAGTGGTTAGACAGATCCTGTTTCGCCAAGAAAATGTGCCTCAGAACACGAACTTGAGAAGGCAAGTTGGTTGTACACAACCAGATTAAGGGTGTAACATTTTCCTTTAACAATTTCATACTCTGAATATTTCAAAGTACTAAGCACGTGGTTTTACTTTCAGGCGCCCAAAATTTTCACAAAATACTGTAGTACTATTCACCTTTTGTATTTAGTAATGAATGGATGTAACGCCGCCATATCGTAAGTTTTCCCTGTATTCAAATTTTCTGGACGCTACTGTGGCCTTACTTTTTTTTTTTAATTACCCTGTACAATACTTTGTTCCTTTATAATTTGGCGCTGGGTAATAGTAAAATACTGCACAACAGTTCCTATTATTTTTATTTTATCGCTGCGGTTTAGATTTTGAAAATATTTTGACGTTTGTACTAATATTTCCCGACTCCTGTTTCATACTGAGTATATCATCGCCGCGGCCTCATGCTTAACATATCGGCATCATACAATAACGTGCGGTGTGCTTTTAAAACAATTTTGTCGACCGATTGTTGCTCTGGGTTTCACTCTAAGCGTCACGTTATCACGTCTACTTCCTCGATAAGAATAAGCACTAGTTTGTTACATCGTTAAATTATTATTATTATTATTATTATTATTATTATTATTATTATTTTATTATTATTAGCTCGTAAGGGCGAATCCAGAAATTCATATAGAGTGTTAGTTGGGAGGCCAGAGGGAAAAAGACCTTTAGGGAGGCCGAGACGTAGATGAGAAGATATTAAAATCGATTTGAGGGAGGTGCGATATGATAGAGAATAGGGACCAATGGCGGGCTTATGTGAGGGCGGCAATGAACCTCCGGGTTCCTTAAAAGCCAGTAATTATTATTATTACATTATTATTATTATTATTATTATTATTATTATTATTATCATTATCATTATTATTATTATTATTATTATTATTAAAGGCTTTACCAACAACCAAAAATGTATTTAAAAGTAGGCTTAAGGACTTTACTAATAGACTGTAATTATACACAGTATTTAAAGGGTATAATTGATATTTTTGTTATTGAAGTGTTCTATCAGTGAAGAATTATGTTGTCAGTGAAGTGTGTTGTGTAAGTGAAACGTGTTCCTATCAGTGGAGCTTTATAGTTTATAGTGGCATTGCAAAGTATTTGAACAGTGAAATGTTTTTGAAGTGTTAGTGAAATCAGGATAGAATCAGTGAAATGTGTCTTAGTTCCAGTGCAGTGAGTGAGTTGACAGCGAAATGAGTATAGTGCTGAAAGGTACTTGTGCAGATATGAACATATCATACTCATGGGTTTTAGTTCGAACTTAGGTTTAAGATACAAATTAGATTTATTTAAATGTTATTTTAAGTGATCGTGCTTCATTTAATTTAGGATGAATGATATTATTAATAATATTAATATTAATACTAATAATATTATTATTATATTATTAATATTATTACTATTATTATTAATTAATTAATTATTACTATTATATTATTACTATTATTATTATTATTATTATTATTATTATTATTATTTCATATACGAGTACGTTGGCATTCTTAACTCTTAATAATAACTCTTTAATAATAATTTTTAATCATGTACCTTAATGTTCGTCCTCAGCAAAAGACAATGCAACCTCTGTTTTAGTCCACGTGAACTAGACAAGTATCATTTTATAATGGAAGCAGCTTATTGGTTGCAACATTGAAATTGAGGAGAGTGATTTGAGCGGCGACGCAAGAAATTGAAAACAATATACAATTACATTTCAAAGACCTGCCGAATGTTAAGCATCAGACCACGGGGATTATAGTTGAATTTAATGAGTTTCTGGAACTAGAATTTTGAATAAGCAAATTCATGTGAGGAACAGATGCTCAGCAGAACTAATAAATTAAAAGCAAATTGTTACAAATTTTGAGTTGCCCTGCGAAGAGATTTTAATGCATTAAAAATTACAGTAAACTGCTAAATGAAGCTAAGTCAGTTTCAAAATATGAAAGTGTCGTTAAAAGTTATACACTAAAACAAAGTGACAGTACAGTACAATGGTTGTATGTGAAATCCTTTAATATGCAATTTTTTAAATGGAAATTGAGAGTATGAATCACTAAGAAATATCGATAATTTTGTTTTTGTTTTTATTTTGAAAAGTTGGCAACCCTATTCACATCAGCCTTAGGATCTAACGGATCACAATTTAAATGTGGATGTATAGACATTACCACCGACTACAAGAATTATCTCCTATTACACTAAAGCCCAATGTATAAAACTCCCTGACTAAAGATCAACTTTGATCGAAGATCGAAAAGTGAACAGAGTTCAGACACTTCTATTGTATAAAACTTTTCTGCGATCAAATTACCTTGGTTCAAATGCAATCTAAGTTCACGTGAAAAGAATTTGGCAAAATCGCATAAACAGGTGAAATACGTGATGCGCGGACCATGTTATACAGGTTTGTTCAGTGTTGCCAATCTAGCGACTTTAACTCTTTTTCAACAACAATTTCTTTTAACTTTTATATTGCTTAAATAGGGATTTAGTGACCTCTTTTAGCACCCCATAGTGACAAAATTTAATATTTCTTTGTTGATAATGAGAAATCTAGCGACTTTACAACTACTTTTTGGCGACTTTCTGTACACTCTGTTGGAGACACTGGTTTGTTTTGTGCATTGTAAATAATGGCGGACAATTAGAAGAAGGTCGACTGTTCTCCAAATTGTTATGTTATGGTGTTTGATACTGCTAAACATAATAAAGCTTTATAAAACAATTTTCGTTTAGTAATACAGTTAATTGAAAATGTATGAATGTACCTATCATATGCATTAATAATTAATGGTTGTTACAAACATAATGTAATTATAGGTTATGTTATTTGATACTGCTGAACACGATAGAGCCTTATAAAATATAAGATTGTTTATGTTTTAAGGCAAGAAATTGAAAGAAATATATATAAATGTACCTAACATATCTATTAATATTAATAATAATGGATATTTTATTTGCACAATCTGTCACTCGTATATTTCAAATAGAAAAGAAATATCTGAACTTTGATCATCTAACTTAATCGGAGAAATTTCTTCAGTCAAAGTTGACTTTAGTTTGAGACAAATTAATCTCAGATTAGACTTTATACAACACAAAATTCCAAGTTCACCTGAAACAAGGATCAATTTAACCTCTGATCTAAGATTAAATGGTTTATACAATCGGGCCTAAGTATTATACTTTTACCACATTCATTTTATAATCTCAGGAGTATGTTATAGTACACCCTAGAAGGAAAATTTAATAGCTTTATTTAATTTGACTTTACGTCATTTTCATGAAATCCTTTCAGAAATGATTACACGCATCGTTAAGCGCACATTTAAATTCGTAATTCCGGCACATTTCCTTGTTGCCACCCCTTCGACACGTTGAGTCACAGGATCATGAAGGGGAAAGTTAATAATGGTCCGCACTACTTTCTAGTAATGTTTTAAATTTGGAAGAAACTGGCAATGATGGCTCACGTAGCATCTCCTCACGCCTGAACATGCATCTGCGCACGCCTTCTAACTCTACCTACGGGGGCTGGTTAGCTATGCGAGAGTCGAAGAACGCGATACAGGCGCGAACACACACATCTCCAGACCGGAAGATAACTCCGCTCACAGCCTGGCTGCCAGCACACCGGCGAGATCCACAGCAACAGAGCGAGCTGACACGATCGTAAACACAATGTGCACCAGCAATTATCAAACATTGCTTTCTTCATTATTATCAATACTTAATAAAACTACAGTATTACTTTAACATTATAACTGAATTATCTATTTATGACTTTAAAGTTACTTGATTACATTAACACATGAATATTTATTATATTATTTAAGTATGAGTATACTGCAAATCTCTATTCAAATGAAAGCTTCAATAATTACATTTACTATTCATCATACACTTTACATTTAATTATGCTCCAATATGTTTACGATCGAAATTTTGCTGCTTCTCTACAAACTGAAGGGGACGAATCCATTGCATGCGTCAATTACACTGTATGGATACCTTCTGTGAATTAATAATTTCATACCACACATGCCAAGTATTTGTCAGGAGATGCTGATTAATTAGTAAATTAACCAGATGGATTCTAAGTGTACGTGAAGAGAATTTGTTTTTCAGAAGATATCCAGCTACTCTTAAATGAACTAGTTAGGTTAGGGTTCAGTGCCATACTCATCACTCGAGGTCGAATGAAGTGCTTCAGCACCAACCCTACCCCTGACGCATGCCGATAGATTCCGTGAAGAGGTCTTCTTTATGGTTTTGCTATTATTTTTGTCATCCATGACAAAGTGCTCTTTAATTAACGATTTATTGCATCTTAATGCATTTATTTTATATTACGTCAGTGCACTTAATTATATAACAAGTGCAAAGTTTTATTCAAGTAACTGAAATTGATATGAAAAAAATTGGAATAAAGTAATGACCTCACAATGCATTTAATGATATACTAAAAAGTGCCGAGTTTGAGTCTGAAAAATCAAATTTAAATCAAATTTAAAAAAATTTGGAATAGATTACTGTAGACCTCTTCACTCGATTGCCTCATGTCCGCCTCTGGCTGAACCCGTTGCCAAGTCTCATACAGCCTGCCGATGCGCTGCTCTACCAATGCAACCCAGCACATTGGCACGTCTTACAAATTAACACCCTGAAACACCCTCAAATAATCGCGAGCCTAACAACCTGACCAACGACGAGAACATCAAACAAAAGCACAACAAAATACACAACAATGCACTACGTCCTTAATTATGCAGCGACATCTCGAATCAGGCCAGACAACTTGACGCTTACAAACTAAATCCTACAACGGAACTACAACCACTTTGCCTGGAGTGGTTCGCGGAGTTCTGAGCGATTCAGCCAGCGACCCTTACTGAGCATAAGGCAATCAAAAGGGACAACATGTGCAGTCCTACTATTCGTGGAGAACTCTGGAACTGCTGTGGAAACTTCGGGTGAAGTCCAACTTCGGGATTGCAGGCGAAGCTGACCCACCGGGCATTCTTTCGGGTTTGGAGCGACTTTTGAATCTGCAAATAAGGCCATAGATACTTTATTCAACAATACCATCCCACGTTTCCTTTGAATGTTGCAGATTTCGGGCACTAGTGCTGATGGGAGTTTGTACTTCTCGCTTGCAAAGTAAAGGTAAAAATAGCCTATCTTCAATTAGTCCTAAATATAATACCACTAATGTGTCTCTCCACATCTAGCCTTAGAGTAAGAATGGTTATTCTAGAGTAAGCATTTCCCCTTATAAATCTATATTTTTAAACTTGTAGCAATTTTATAAATTCATATACCTGATTAGATGCACTTTTCACTTATTATAGCACACTAAATTAAAATTATAGCCACTCACTGCTTGTGGGTACTGAAACCCTACTATAATTATTAATGTATCTGATAAGGGCTTAGGGCTTGTAATAATCTTCAGTCATATTTTTCTTTTTCACGGGGGAGATTGGTATAAACGCTATCTCCATAATATTGCTGATACATTAATAATTTTGGTAGGGTGTCTTAGTAATCATGAGTGGTTTAGTGGCAATAACTTCAATTCAACGGTGCAACTAATCACGCATGTATGAATATATAAAAAAAATTAAAGTTTAAATTTAAAAAATGTTTTAAGTACGATTATAGCCACTCACTGCTTGTGGGTAACCATTTTAAAATTTAATATGTACACGCATACTGGAATGGCGAATCACATAGTATTACATTTATGATTACTTTAATATAGGCCATTTTACCATTATTTTACACGCGACAGGTACCAAATCCTCTAATGTTCTGTACTATTGGAATTTGTATACAGCATTAATTTAACCGGATAATATTTCAAAGAAATTATTTTAGAAGGACGTATAAATTAAGATGCTTTAAGCTTCAATAAAGTTGTGTTATAGAAAGTATAACCCAACTCACTTCAGGAATCCTCTTCAGAGTTCAGGATATGTAATAAAGGCTCCATGGAAGTTGAAATATCTCGTCTTCAGGAAAGACGACTTCCCCACATCCAGAGTCTGTTGTCCGTTTTCTGAAAAATACGATCACAAGTTAATGAAAAAAATTCATTGGGGGCAAACTTCCATATCTCCCCACAGTACACACGGGATTGAAGACTGATTTATCTTTTGTTATAGGCGAGTTTGGTTAAAGGAAGGGATAGCTGAATAGCGGAGCCGAGGCATGTGGAAAGGTTTGTCTCCCATGTGTAATGTGCGGTGATTCGGAGGTTTAACCACTTCATTGTTCTGGTTTTGACAAATTCTGTTTTAGTGACTAATTATATCTTACCTCAATATTGTGATCTGTTCGATAGCCTCGAGCTCCGAAACTTGCTACATATGTTCAAACTGCAGGGAGTTCATGGATATATTTGCCGTTCGGATTTATGAACATGAGATATGGAAGTGCTAAGGCCGCAATTTTTTTTTTTTTTAATTTCAGACGATGCATCCTGTGCTAATAGTTGTGAATATATACTATATATAACTATTAAAAGTAAGAAATGTTAAGTTCACCTTCATAAATTTATATTCCAGAGAACTTACGTTGGTAGTAAGGTTCCAATAATTTCAATTTAACGTTTCTTAGAAACCTTACGTAAATTCAACACCGATAAATTTACGTATTTTCTCCAATATACTTTTGAAATTTCCACATTTTATCGACTTAGACGCATCTTAACTTTCAGTTATTGCGTAGGTCTACGTGTCATGTACAAATGTTTGATTCATTTTTGAAATGGATTCATTCTGTTGAAATTTTGTCAAACTTGTCGCTAATTAAAAACAAAAAATTCACATTTAGGACAATTTGACCAATATTTAAATGAAACTCTACGGTTTTAAAAAGAAATATGTACGAATGAAAAATGTATTATTGTAAATATTACCCGTATGAAAGTACGACTTATACATCAAGTAGTTCCCTACTTAACCTACTTTGTATTCAGGTGTAGGTTTGCTATATGAACAGACTCCAATATTTCGAAATTCAGACAGAGCCGAAAGTACTAGATAAAAATTCAGGCTTTTTGAGACTGCTAGACTAAAAGAGTCTACAGAAATAATGGAATTAATTTTAAATATATCACGTTCAATGTTCAATACTTCGTCTGTTCAAAAGTCCATCACCAAGTATTGTGCGGGTTAAATGCCGTGTGTAATTGAAAACAGATCAACCATTCACCTCAAACTATGCAACTACAGGCTAACAAAAAACTAAAAAAACTACGAACTACCAGACTATAACCAGAGCTACAACACATGGAAGATAGAATTAGTTGTTAGTCTGTGTAAAGTAGTGTCCTTCGTTTAAGTATAAACATTAAATGTGATTTATGTATTTCACGACTGAAGAATTTCGAGTGGAAAGAAAGTTGACTAACGTCATGACCACTAATCGTCTCATTCAGAGAAACAGTTTCAAATATAAACTGGAAATGTCGATTCCTGAAGACAATGCTGAAACCAGCAAAAATTCATTAATAGAAAATTCTTATTGAACGAATTTAATCCTTCGTGAGTTAATTATGAACAAAGTTTCGTTTGTAGTTTCAGTTACACATTCACTGAATAAGAACTATACGTACCGGCTTCTGGTATAATACCTGGAATTTATACTCTAGTTTATAGGCTATCACTGTCGATTATATTACGTCAAGTAATTGCAAGCAATCTATACTTCGCTTTCACAGAGCGTATTTTACAGTTAAATTTGAACTATTTACGATTTTGTAACTTTCAATTATTTTTTGATTTCGAGACAATTTCAGAAATATTAGTTTTCAATTCCATTAGTTAAATCCAAACTAAGTAAAAATATAAGCATTCATAGTATTTTAACTTAATGATTCATCACATCAAAAAGAACAGAATAAAAAACATGTAAAGAACAAATATTTAATAATCTCTGAATATTTTTGTATCGTATCACCGAAATTTTGACGTTGCCTATACGATGTTCAATTTTGTATAGTTTTAAAAGAATACACAAATACCCAGACAGCAAATATATCACACTTTGTAGTCCCCACACACACACTGGCTGATTCTTCGTTACGCTACTTCTCGCTGTCGAACTGAACCCTTCAAGCTCGAGACCTCAAATAACCGTAAAACACCGACGGCACTGTCCACCTGGACGTTATTCGGATCCCGATGTTCAACTTTCATTACGTCACATGACTTTCCACCAATCAATCTTAAAGTTTCATTGCTTATATAAATTATTTGTAATATCTGATTTCATGTTTAATAATATTGTAAATTAAACTCATCAATTATGTCAATTATAAATATTAAATATCTGATATCTAGATTTATATAATATATCTTCATAAATGTATAAAACATTGAAACTATTCTTCGCGACAGCAATGCCCTCTGAAGTTACTACGGTACACTACAAATTTTTTCCTTCGTTTAATTAATATCATGGTACTGCTGTTCATAAATTGAGAAGATTGCAGTCTTTTAAGCGAATTTTACAATTTTGAGAGAGAGTGTCTTATGAATTTCCACTAATACATTTAATTAAGCCGGTGTAAATAAAATAAACGTCGGTAATATAGCATAACACACAAATATCAACAACATAAGAATTAGACGTAATAATCTATTTTAAATACCACGGTGAATAAAAAATATGGGACCATATAAATATCTTCCTTACGCTTGATTTTCGATTACTATAGGTGTTACCAGTATTTGTAAGACCAAATGCTCTACCAGTGACACATTCGATTCTAGCCCTCAGCTATCTCAAAAGCCGCCATTTTGAATGCAACTTTGACATTTTAAATGGAAAGAGGGTCATGTAGGTACTCAAAATCATGTGAAATTTTCTGAGAAACACAATGGTGCAATCCGTTTTGTGATATCTCGAATCGTTTTCAAATTATTTAAAGATAACTGTAATAATGACACAAACATTAGTTACTGCATCTACAGATGTTAACTGTAATAATGACACAATCATTAGTTACTGCATCTACAGATGTTAACTGTAATAATGACACAAACATTAGTTACTGCATCTACAGATGTTAACTGTAATAATGACACAAACATTAGTTACTGCATCTACAGATGTTAACGCTATAGACTGTTTCACCGCGGTCAGTCTTTTTTCGTCATTTACAGTATCGTTTTTGACCTTGTAATTTTTGTTTCTCATATATGGTAAAACACTTTCGAACAACGTTCCGACTTTTATGTTTCTAAAAGTTAGGAATGTCCAAAATGAAGCCACGATCTGCTTTGCTCACAGTCAGCGCTTGTGGTTTAATGAACGGGCCCATTTGACTCCATATTTACAAGAATGAATGCAAACGAAAGACTGTGGAAGATATTTCGGATGAGTCGGATAAAACTATACGACTAGTTTTAGAAGTATGTAGGGAGGAACGAGCAACTAGATTTAAGTTAAACAGTTACCTGCAATTTACTTCATTATCCTATGTTGACGAAGACTTGATTCCCTCGTTTTGGAAAAAAAGAAAATATCAGTTATTGCTTTAACGTACAAGACATGACGTCACGGAAATTTTGCTCCACTTTTTTCTCCCTTTATTTCTTACTTCGTCTGCCTTACGTCCACATTTTAATGCTGAGTTACTGTACAATGTCGTTGAAGTGGTATTGCTCTGGATCGATACTAGAGACAGGCTCAAATAACTAGCCTCTCTGGTCGTGTGGTCAGCACGGCATAGGACCAGAGCTGAGTCAACACTGGACAGCATATAAGAAGGGACAAATATGGACGAAAGAAGAATCTCTTCCTTTCTCTACGTCAGCCGTGGCGAAAATGTGATGATGCGTCGAGCCATTCTGTAACCTGCAACGTGCATAGCACCTATGGAGGGAGGCGGACACCCAAAGGGGAAGTGAAGCAACTGACTTATTAACGGCTTTTCATTGTCCTTACGTCAAGCACTTAAATATAATTTTATACAGTACAAGGCTACACCAATGTTTAGTAGATGTAACGAAGAAAGAAATTAACAATAAAACATAGGACACATTATCATAACCTAAACATAACTGTCTTCAGAATGTCTCTGCGACAGAGTTTCAAAATCAGGAATGATGCCACTTACTGCCAGTCGTAGTTGATCACGAAGATATTTGTCTGTCAGTCGTGATATAAATTTGGTTTTTACTATTTTAATTGCTGAAAATAATTTTTCACAAACGTAAGTTGTAGCGAACATGGCTTCAAAAGAGCAAGCGAAAGAACGAAGCTTCAGATATTTATTTTTTGGCAAAGATTTGAAACGTTCAACATTTGTCAAGTCCTTACATCTAGCTTTCATTTAACATCACATTGTAAATTGAAGGTCTAACCACAGTATTCATACATCTGCTGAAAAAGGATCGACGTACAGAGATGATGATGATGATGATAATAATAATAATAATAATAATAATAATAATAATAATAATAATAATAACAATAATAATAACACTTAACCTTTAAGGGCCGTATTCATAGATATTTTTAGCGCGGGATTTCGGTGGATTATCAGCGTTTTTCGTATTCATAAACCCGTGTTAACGATAGGATATGATTTGAATTCTGTACTAGTAACCAGTGGATAGCCGGGGCTAGCTTAGTACGCTCGTAGCGCGTGCTGCGAAATGTCTATGAATACCACCCTTAATGTTTCATGAGTGACATGTAGTATAATGCCGTTTTATGTTATACAACCGTTTTCCTCGTAATACTTGTGAACAAATCATACATTTAATATTCTCATCATATTGGCAGCAAAGAAATGCATCCTCCCATCCTACTTGAAACTTTCGATTTTGTAGAGGTACATGGTTTCGAGACAGACATTGCGACGATACGCCACTAACAGGTTAGAGACAAATACAAATGGAACGGAGTTTGACTCCAGTGAGTGAGAGGGTGGGGATTGGGGAAGGTAGGAAGCAAGAGAAATGCATAGCTATCATTGCGAGCCACAATGTGCTCGTGAGTCATATTTTCGCCACGACTGCTCTACGTCATGAATCAAACCACGGTTTTCTTTGAACACGAAGATGTGCACCTTATCATCGGATCAAAAACGACGCACTTGTCTTTCTGTCATACGTAATTTATTTTTATTACATTTTAGTATTTTAGTAGAGCACAAGAAGAGCTTTCACATTACATATTGAAGTCGAAATCGAAAACTTAATACATTGTGAGTATATTATGACCTTAAAATGCACTACGACGTTATAAATTACGATGAATATCCTTATGATGAGGAAGATGAATATAACTGAAAGGAACTAAAATACAAATAAAATAGTAAGAATCAGAGATCGTTTCTACTACTTGATCTATATGAAAACACTCTATAAAATGGCAGGGATACAGTTACTTGGATCGTTTAAGTGATTGGTGCTCCTGTGTTTTGAGATAATCGTTCGTTACGACTTGTTTTAATCAACCATTTCAAGAACATAAGTACGTATAGCATTTGCTGCTCAAGCGATGTAATACATACAGCATAATATGATCAGACCTCAATTCAGAGTTACGAACGCAATGACGACTGTGTTGTGTACATCCAGGGGAATGGGAGGGGAGTGTACAGCGACACGTTACCTCAAAATGTATACAGTCAGTCACAGTAGCGCACAAAATAAGTGTTCACACTTACAGTAATAATACAGTACACAGATTGCATTTCTAGTCCAGAAACGAATTGCCTAAAGTTACACGTTTCAATTTGTATTGTACTCTACTTGTTTCAACAATTAAAAATGAACATATTCTGTGTTTGAAAATAGAAGAAAAAAGTAGCCTATACAGTATATAAAATAAATTTTTTCACGATTCATTGCATCAATTTACAAGGTAATTGGCAATGTAGCAAAAGAATGGAATGTCCCATTTTCACTCAAAATAAGTTTGTGTTTACAGAAACTTCATTCGATGTCACAAGATGTGAGAAGTACATGACGTCAGAATGGGATATCACATGAATTTATTTTCATGGATTTGCATTCACGATTTCAAGACTTGAACGTATGGAGTCAGATTTTAAGGTTCCAAGAACAGTTCCGAAATAACAGCAAGCATCTGACAACGTAATAATCATAAAAATCTTATATTGTTTCGGAACTAGTTCCGTTTCCAAATACCTCAGGTCATAATGCAATTCGAACCACGGCAGCTGTTATAGAAAGGTGTAAGCACAGTAATTTATACAAACTATAAAACATCGCAATGGTTTGATCATTCCTTCTGCTAAATAAAGAATATTACCACAGTACTACGTAATATTAGTCTCTATTAAAGCTTAGATATTTTATTTGTAAACAACATTGAAGTTAGTTGGGCTACATTTTCACTGTTTTGTTACCATTTATACAAATTTTATAACAATACAATACGCAATACGCTATATAAATCTATATAATTCTTCCTTATTTGGATGTAATAAGACATATATTTTGGAAAAATAATAATAGACACAATCTTACAATTTGAATTTTAATTTATTCTTGTTGCTATATTAATAACAAAGTAAATGAAGCTGATAAGCCAATCAGACTGAATGTTTAATAATGAAATGCGCCCTGCAAATTCATTGGAGTTGAAAATTTCGCGCTCCCCCCATCATACTCATCTGTACATCCAACGACATTTCCTTGGTTGGGCCGTTATGGTTGGTGGCTGAAAAAAGGATTAAAAATCCCGAACAATCGCTACCGTTTTTTAGTAAACTTTTATTCGTATTTCACAAACAGTGACAATATTTATTGTTACTCTGTTTCTGTCATAAACAATTTATAGCTTCTCATTTCAATTATTTATCTTATTTCAAACCTAAGATAGTACCATTCTTTATGTTCATGGTTTAGTTAATGCAAATTTATGTATGTACTGTCTTCCTCCGACGAGTTTAGCGCTGGGATCTGAGGTATTCTTGCCATCGGTGCGGGGGTTGCAGGTAGATTCTTTTGTTGCTACAGCCAAGCCGAGCCGAGCGGAGTGGGAAGTATTAATCGTCCAAAAATATGCAGTCTTCAGTCTTCTCCCTGATGTTAGCTATGTTAGTATTATATGAATGACTCATTAAATATTTCACCGTTACAAGTCATTTTTGAGGAAACATGCTGTGGAAAATTTTTGGTTTCATTCTATTGGAATTTTAGAATATATGTGATTGGTATCGTGAAAAACAGATTCCTATAATGTCATCCGAAAATCATTTGTTGGTGATATCTTAAAACATAAAATCAATATATATTATTTTAATGTACCGAAGTACATATGATATTTCCATGCAGATATTCTGCGTCATCATACGATGAAAGAGTAATGGAACGGAGAAAGATTCTCTCCGGCGCCGGGATTTGAACCCGGAACCCAAGAGTTGGAACTTAAAAACTGAGACGATTCTGTCCGACGCCGGGGTGGAATCCGGTGTGGCTTAGTGGATAAAGCGTCAGCACGCAGAGCTGAAAACCCGGGTTTAAATCCCGGCGCCGGAGAGAATTTTTCTCCGTTCCATTACTCTTTCATCGTATGATGACGCAGAATATCTGCATGGAAATATCATATGTACTTCGGTACATTAAAATAATATATATGATATGCGTAAATCACTCCGTGATTTAAGACGGCGCTTATTCCGTCGGATCCCGGCCAACTAGTCACTCATAACGAGTGCACCTCAGCACATGTGTGGACTTCGGTCCTACGTTCATAGACATCTATGACGTAGTGCAGAGGGCGGCCACTAGAGGGAACCCAAGAGTTGGAACTTAAAAAAACTGAGACGATTCTGTCCGACGCCGGGGTGGAATCCGGTGTGGCTTAGTGGATAAAGCGTCAGCACGCAGAGCTGAACCCGGGTTCAAATCCCGGCGCCGGAGAGAATTTTTCTCCTTTCCATTACTCTTTCATCGCACAAAATCAATAGTTATACTTCTCAAGTGAGTTCAGCAGTACAATATATTTAAATTTATTACTTTACAAATTTAATTCAATTCTACTAATCACTAAATTTTATAGTATGATTCTTCTTTTCATTTATATTATTGTAGTTGTATTATGACTTTTCTTTTTATTTATTTTATTTTATTTGTATTTCTGGTGGTCTGATGGCCTTAACTTCACCAAAATAAATAATAAATAAGTAGTGAATAAATAAATGAATAATAAATAAATAAATAGATAAATAAATAAATAAATAAATAAATAAAATTTCCTACAATACTTTCCTTCTCTGAACACGTAAGTACGAATGGTTGTATCTCTATCTCGCCAAAAATACGTTAGAAAACTAATAGGCATACTGCTCTCGTAAATTGGGCGAATGTTTTCAGTATGATTGTACTTCCTTCCAGACTGTCGCTGTCACTGTTCCCTCCCACTCCAGTACCGCGCTAGACTAGTCGGAACCGCATTCCTCTCAGCACTAAACTCCTCAGAGGATGACAGTAGTGGCAATCAGTGTTTAATTTAGAAATAAATACCAGGTTTTTTATTAATTTGAATAGGGTATTAAGTATTTAATTGAAATTGTGCCAGTAATATGGATCAATTGTGCTGTTGCTATTATTTAATGTCTTATTGTCTTTGCATATGTAACATATAAAATAATATTCTAATGTAATAGTAAAGATAATGTTCATTTATTCAAATCATGTGCAATGTGTTGCATCGCTCAGTGCAAATCAGTCGATGACCACTGCTTTACAACGTTCATCGCCCTGGATTGAATTGGCTTCATATTGACAGCAATGATCGCGTTCAATAATAAGAAAACAAACGAATAACGACATCACAATATGCCTGCAAAACATCGTTAGTTAGCATTTCCTCAGAAATATGTAAATTATGAAATTTGAATTATATTTCGAAACATTCTGAACTGTAAGAGTTAAAAAAATAGATACACAATAAAAAGCAAATGTTGTGGAAAAAAGTTAGCGGAATTGTAGGCAAGATTGGTAAAGTAGTGTATTTCAACACAGGTTAGTTTTATTCATATTCCAATACATTGTAAAAATAAAAAAAACTAAATTATTATCTATTTTTAAAGACGGTGTCTATTAAAAAACCTAACTTTTGTTGTTGGAGCAAAAACATATTATATATAAAATAGTGTTGGCTACTGAGTGAATGTTTCGAAACAGTGTGTCGACACACTGAGATGTTCTGTAATTCGAAACACTCGGACTTGAATGTTTCGATACAGTAACTGTTTCAGTTTCACCGAGGTTTGATGCTGTGTATCGACTGCACTCTGCTGTATGGAGCGTCGAGAAGAGAACCAATGAAACAGTTAATGTTTCGAAACACTTCGCTTCAGAGCTGCGTTCTATCCCATGCGTCCTGTCTCAAACTGCTTCGCGAACGGAAGTTTGCCGACATACTTTAAACGATAATAATAATAATAATAATAATAATAATAATAATAATAATAATAACGATAATCATAATAACAATGATAATCATAATAATAATGATAATCATAATAATAAATATAACGATAATAATAAAAATAACGATAATAATAATAATAATAATTATAATAATAATAATAATAATAATAATAATAATAATAATAATAATAATAATTGTTGTATGTATTGAAATAACTTTAATAATCTGAATACTGCTTATTGCATGACTTTTCTAGGTTTTTCGTTTCATAATAATAAAATGTTATTTAATTTTAATTATTTTTTCGAGTTGAAAGTCGATGTTGAATATAATAAAATAACCACATTTGACTGTAGAAGATGCAATTTTAAAAATAACATGCATGTTTCATAGTATTTATTTTTATTGTTTTTTTAATAATTTAACGTCCATTTGACCAATGTTAATGTATCCTATGTTTCTCTTCTGGTTGTGAAGGCTTACAGTAATGTGCAGACTTTGCTAATATCAGTCAAAGCGTGTGGATTTGTACACTATTACTTATGAGCAAATGTATACCGTAATACATTAATTAGAAACTTATTTAACATTTAATAATCATCAATTTATTCTGTACTAGTAGATTAAACTCATGACTACATTTGGAATCTGATAGCTACTAAAATGACGTAACAGATAATAATATATTTTAAAGTAGACGTGATTACTAATAAATGTTCCTATAATCGAAACATCAAGTACTGATAATTTGTCATAATATATTTTGTAATGCTTCGAATCAGCAATGACAAAAATAACTGCAATACAGTGCCAGTCGGAACTTTGTCTGCCATAGATGTGTCGTGATTCGACAAGTGTTTCGAAAATTCATAATCGTTCCGAATGTTTCGAAACAGCTGGATAATAAAAATAACGATAATAATGCAATATAGAGATGGAAGAAAAAAATCACTAGCAGCGATTTTCACCGGTGATTAGAAAATCACTTTCACTCCAGTGAGTAACTGTTCATTAACCAGTAAACAATCAATAGTGATTTACTCATTGCAAGAAACAAGTAACGAATCATTATTTCCTCAGTGATTTCAACATGTCTAATTGCAGTCTTCTGACGCCTGTTGAGCAATTTTAACTGCTTGACATTACATGGATTTTTGTTCTTTGTAATAATAATGGTTTGTGATGAAAACGATTGAAATTTCAGTTGAACAACTTAGTGATAATGGCATAACTTTCTTTGGTAGATTTTTAAAACTTTCAACATAAAAGTAGTTCAATAGTTATAATAATGCACTGTTATAGCCCTTCTGCCCCCTACTTGCTTCAAATGTAACAATCTAGAGGTCCATGGCGCAATACTAAGAAATGACCATTTCTCTATTAATTCGTCCTGGACACCTCTCATGTTATGTTGGTAATTAGCGGTTTAGCGGGGCTTTAAAAATGTTAATTGGTCACCAGTGAGGCAAAAATTTCACTAGTCAGCTTGGTGAAATTACAGAAGCGCAATTAAAAAATCGGATTTTTTTCATTCAAGAAAAAATTAATTAGACCTAGTAACAAGAAAATGGTCACCGCCGTAGCTCAGGCAGTAGCGCGTTTGCTTGCTGGAGTTGCGGTAGGTGTAGGTTCGATTCACACTTGGAATGATTCCCAGATTTTTTCAAACGTAAAGCGAATTCAGGTAACCTATGGCGAATTTTCATCTCGCCACATACCATCTCATCACCAATTCCATCGACACTAAATAACCAAGTAGTTGATACAGCATCGTTAAATAACGGAAAAAAGGTGGGCTAAAACAGTGCGTTAGAATATACTGGCAAGCATAAAACGATTTATATTTTGAAAGTATTTGTACCTGTAAACTAAAGTCACTTGTTTATCATTATATCTATAGACCTATATCACAGAAGCCAGTTAAGCTAAAGAATATTTTGCCTTCTTAGATGGAGCTTTCCTGGAGAATTACCACTAATATTACCATATAGGCCTATTGTAGTAGTTTAACCAAACTATAACTGTGGAATGTGTGAATAAAAATAAGGAGAGGCTATATTATTAAAATGGTTGATGTAACAATGCAGGCCTACAAATATCACTTTGTTCAACCACATTTATCAGTTTATCACCTTTATTTTACATACAGCCAAATGAAAATTACACAATACCGGTATTTAAGTTAGATATTCTTATTTTTAAAATCCGCAAATAATCCCAACTAATGTGTCTGATTTCACCATAATATATTTCTTCTGAGTTAGTTCTGTTTTTTCTTTGCACTCTCTATGCACTCATAATAGCCTATCTTATTCCTTTCATTCTTTTAACATTAATGCTTCTACGATCATAATCACATTCGCCAATAATTCAAAACAGTTGATTGCTGACAGCAAAGTGAGAAATCACTCCCAATCGCCCCCACTCACTAGATCACTGCTCTACTAGTGATGAGCTGATCCGGTCTCTCGTCGTCATCACTGGCAACTGGAAATCACCTCTAATCGCTGGATCACTGAGTAAAATCACCGTGATCGAAAATGAGCTGTCACTGCTTCACCAATGAGTGAAAAATCACGTTTCACCCCATCTCTAGTGCAATATAATAAACTGCGCTTTTGCACGAAGGAACTTAAACAAAAATTCACTGCTCAAAAAGGAAAAAACCGACCAATTTCATTTTGATGAATACACAATAGAAAACCATACCAAATTATACACTAATACCGGGACAGCGCGAACGCAGTCCCGACTACCAAAAATTACGCGCCCGAGTTACTCACATTTGGAGCAATCGCAGGGGTCAACCCAACCGCAGTGCAATGGAAGGGTCTCACCCTGGGGGAACCGCCTTCGTGATCACGGTAACCCCTACGCCAGGTAAGTATGCCGAGGTATCCTCACTCAGCCCTCTTATGTCTACCCTACGTTTAGCTATTTGCTGGATCTCTCTTTACAAAATTAATTGATATTTAACCAATGTTATAAATATAACTGAAAATCCTTCGCAAAAGCGTTGTATAAAGTGTAGTTATTGGTTAAAGCAATGTAACTTGTCATAATATTTACGCAGAGTTCGCAATAAAATGGTTTTATGTACACTTCTGTATTATTAGTATACATTAAATAGACACTGCCATCTGGTGGCCAAATACTAACCTAGTTTCTAGTTCTACCGTTGGATGTGAAGTTGCGTTCTGAAGTTGGTCCAAGTGGCGAGGACCGCCCCGGTATTGATCCACTAATCAGAGACCAGTGAGCTCTATACTACACTATCTACCAAAAAGTAATTGGGCACTGTTTTTGCCACTTTAGAACCTCGTGGTACCACCTGTTGTTGCTATAACAGCAGCCACCCTGTCAGGCATGCTCTCCACTAGTTTGTGTAGGATATCCACTGGAATGCGTCGTCATTCATCTTGCAATATGGCACTCAGTTGGCCGCATTTCCCGAAACCTCAATCGCCGGTCCAATTCGTCCCAAAGGTGCTCAATGGGATTGAGATCAGGACTCTGTGCAGGCCAGTCCAACCGGTGAACATTATTGTCTGCATACCACTGCATAGTAGTCGCCGAAACATGGCATCTAGCACGTAAAATTCTGGGTGCCCAATTATTTTTTGGTAGTAGTAGTTTATTTTTTTACGACGCTTTATCAACAGCTTAGGTTATTTAGCGTCTGAATGAGATGAAGGTGATAATGCCGGTGAAATGAGTCCGGGGCCCAACACCGAAAGTTACCCAGCATTTGCTAATATTGGGTTGAGGGAAAACCTCGGGGAAAATCTCAACCAGGTAACTTGCCCCGACCGGGAATCGAACCCGGGCCACCTGGTTTCGCGGCTAGACGTGTTAACAGTTACTCCACAGGTGTGGACTACTTTTTTGGTAGATAGTGTACAATAGTATAGTATAGAGCTCACTGTCAGAGGCAGACCATGTGTCTACATGCTGAAATTTTCCAATTCACGTTGGGCTCTAAACTTCTGACATTATTATTATTATTATTATTATTATTATTATTATTATTATTATTATTATTATTATTATTACTACTACTACTACTACTACTATTATTTTTTTTCGAAACTAGTCTTTATTGTCGCTGATCGACAGTTTTCCCGGAGGATAGACTGCCAAGACAGATGTTGGAATGGATCGCTGAAGGCAGGGAAAGAGGAGAAGGCCACGGATTATATGGATGGAGGAGATACATGAGTCATTCCACGTCAAATCGACAAATTTAGCCTGGAATTGACTTTCATGTCTCCGATTTAGATAAAACAAATTTTACACATTCTATGGATTGAAAAAATAAATACGTGTTTTGTTATTGTTGTCTATATCGATTATTGTAGTCGATATGTGTTATCAAAGATTCTGAAATAGTTCGCGCATCATTATCTCCACTAATAATCATCACAGAGATTTGCTCTTTGTCTCAATTTGAAGGTGACGGTACACACTTTATTCTTCGCATAATAATATAAACATATAAGTTTGTTAACTTTGTTTTAAAAAACATTTAAATGTATAAAAATATGTTTTAATGGCAGCGACTTACTTTAAAATTACAGAAAAAAATTTAAATACGTTGCTTATTTTAACCGCCCTTGAAAAAATCAGAACTCTACTTCGAGCCATTGAAGAATAATTAAATGACTCACCAAGCTGCGCGTCTTGAGGTCGCGGCTGCATTCTACTGTTGCAAGATGATGTGCAGGTGCAGCTCCGGATGAGAGTCGTGTGACCACTTTACACTGTTCCACGGTCAGAATATCACTCTTTTACGTAATTTAAAACACAGTAACTATTTTAATACTGTTTTTGTAAAATATACTCATGTGAAAATAACTACAGTTTACACAACACTGGACTTTTAAAACTAATCAACTACAACCAATATCAATTCTATTTAATGTCCACCACTTTGCTCTCACTTTGAAGGGAATAGTTCTTTATCATGGCCTGAGATTTTGTCAGTGGAACAAAAGAATGAAGTTGTAAAACGAGTACCTCAACCTTCACTTTTGCTTGTTGGTACCTTGAGTAGAAAATATTGCTATGTTTTTTTGTTCACTAATGGTAAAAATTTAAAAGCAATATTAGAAATGTTTTTCTCAGCCCAGTTATACAGTTTCCTTGGTGTTACAATAGGATCTATACCAGGTTGAATACTAGCACATAGCAAGGCGCTTTTTACCGCCAATGCCATCACAAGGCCCTTTTCCATGTGATGTAAAAAAAATGCCACTCAGCACAAATCCCAAACTCATCTTCGTGGTGACATTTATTTTTAAAAATTATTTCTTACTCAAAATCAATCTGAAACCAACGTAGTTCTATGTAAAATATGATAGATTGTACGTATTTTTTTGCGTTTTTAAAGTAAGCTTTTATAAAAAAAAATATTAAGTTATGTTTAAAAAGTGGCCCTCTAAAACAACCCCATTTGTATTTCAACTTATACTTAAAAGAATTAATATAATAGTTCATTTCTTCCCATTTCAGATGGCACCAACACTCAACGTCTATGATGCATATAATCTTAACAATGAGCATTTTCATACTGCGTCGTGGATGAATTTGTCATATAATTAAAAGAGTATAAATAGTAAAATTTTAAAGTATGATCCCAGAAAAAATTACAGACCTCTTATTTTGATCTGCAGAACATATTTTAGGAGATTTAAGCAAATACTAAATGGTCACGTTTCGTATACAGGTGTTTGATTTGACATGCACACAACACAACACGATACCTACTTCAAAAGACTTAGGAATTATTGTTAGATAAATTAAGGTTGTCACTGCTAAGTGTTGAAGGGACATTACGTGCTTTTAGAACTAGAGGTTATCTGTTTATTTACGTAAAGTAACACCGCACCACTGATAATGTATTACTCACTCTCGCTGCTGCTGTCGCAGCTGTATGCTCCGGCGCGCGGTCTCACTCAATCCGACCCGAAAACACCATCAGTAAATTAATTGCACAGCCACTTCTGATTCGAATAGAGTTCTAAAACCAATGCAGTTCTGCGTAAAACATTTCAAAGAATATAATGATATTTTTTCCCCTTTTTAGAAGTAAGTCCCTGATATATGAAAACGTATTTAAAAAATATAACCCCCTAAAAGGGGCCCAATTTATATTTTGATTGAACACTAAAAATTAGTATATAATACTGCAATTATTGCACTTTAAAATTATATAAATATGAAATTTCTACGATTTGACATGGAATGACTCACATAAAGATTGACAGAAGGAGACTGGCAAAATAGAGCAGAATGGAAAAGAAGAATTTGGGCACAGGAAGATGCTTAAGCATTGTTAACCTGTTATATACAGAATGTCAGGGGTGTAAGTGCCATTATTTTAACTGATCATTATTCATATCATAACCAAGAAAAAATGTCCTCACAATTTTTTTTCTAATTGCAATATTTAACTAATTATACATGTTTACAATATTAGACGTTTTGCAACGTTGCTGGATGGGGAGGAGGGGATTTACAAGTACACGTCGGCCTCGGTAGCGTAGTTGGTATAGCGCTGGCCTTCTGTGGTCGAGGTTGCGGGTTCGATCCCAGCTAGGTCGATGGCATTTAAGTGTGCTTAAATGCAACAGGCTCATGTAAAAGAACTCTTGCGGAACAAAATTCCGGCACAACGGCTATGGTGATATAACCTCTGCAGTTGCGAGCGTCGTTAATTAAACCATAATTTTACAAGTACACAGTACAGCTCAAGTGGGTTCACACATACCGGTAGGCCTACAAAACGGTTGCTCTGTTCTAATGCAGGAGCGGACCATGACAATACTGTTGTTTACATAAAACGAGCAGCAAATACAAACCTTCAATCTTATTAATAGAACATTATGTTAAATTTACGTTTTATTTAACAATATTCTTCCATTTTTAATTCTACGTCTAAAAAAAAAACAATAATGGTTTACTACACAATATCACAAGAACTTTTTTTTTCTAATGCTACATTATAATCTCCCGCTTCCGTTATGCAGTATCATTTTTAAATAAATTTCTTGCTATGTAATTTTCGAACTCCTGGTTTCTAATAATATAGTGAGAAACTGCTAAAAGCTTCACCGATTAGGTAACTTCTTTGCGGAAAACGTTGACGGTACATCCTTCTTGCCACACTTGAATTACGAAGACTTTTATAATGATATTCCTGAATTTATTATGAATGACATTGTAAATTGTTTATCGAATACATGTACTGAACTGCTATCACCTCGATAGGAGATCTATGGACAGGGAGCTTGAACTCAGCTGATCTGTACGCCTATGCAGACTGCAGTAGGCAGCATGATTCCTGCTAAACATGTTAGCATGTCTCTCACGCCAGAATATTAACAAATTTAAGCATGCATTATTATTTAATTTCACGAAAACTAATAAAACACACAAATATTCATTCAAACTAATACTAACTCTTTGCTAGATAACCTACTGATGTAATTGCTTTCGTAATTTTACTAACGATATAAACAGTATAACACAAATAAAATAAGGAAAGAATTTTTTCTGGGAAAACTATGAGGTTTTGATCATATGTTGCACGGCCATTTTTTGATCCTATAGACCAGGGATCGGAAAAAATGTCACCTCGATCACTAGCAAAAGTGATGTCGCAAGGGCAGCATAGTAAACTGTCTTTGCTTCACCCCCTCCCTTCCATCCAACTCCCCTACAACTGCAGTACATATGCACCTATCAGTGGCGGGTTACTTGATTAGATTTAGACTGTTTATTCCTCAAAACCTTCAACGTCTGTTCGGAAACGTGTGTTTAAGGAAAAATGGGAAGAACAGTATTTGTTGTATATGGTGACAATGTAGGCGCCTCTTGTGTTCTAAAATTCTAATAGGCACTTATAAATCAAACATCTAGCGACATTACGACACGTCATAAGATTATCACGAAATCATAGGAAATCATAGGAAAGCATGAACATATCAATGGAATTGTAAACAGAAATGTATAGAAAAGAAAGTAAGGATAAACATAAATTTCTTTTCGTAAGTCTGGACGGGACGAAGCAATTAAAACTTAAAAAAATAAATAAATTCAAATAGGAGTTGCGGTACTAAAATATGATGAAACAAAGTATGAGTTAAAGGGAACTTAATACAAGTTATGTCATCGTTCTGGAAATCGCAAAATCATTGAAGTTCTATAATGAAGGACAGTTCATTCGTCCCGAATAATCTGACGTTTTAACAGTAAGAAATTACCCACACGAACCATACAGAGATGGATAAGGGATATTGAAACACTAGCTGGACGAGAAATAAAATCAAAGATGCATTAACAGTGGTCTAGTCTCCCGCTTTAGGTGGAAACGCACAGACATTGATAAAGTAGAATTGGTAATTTCACTCGCGGAGTTACGAATGATCTCTCTGTATAAGAATATTTGATCGATGTCATTTGCATTTAAAGGAAATAAACAGGAAGAGGAGTTATTCCAAGCATAAAGAAAATATATAGAAGAAATGAATCTGAACATTAACTCTCTTTTATCTATAGTAACATACGGGACTCGAAATACGACTTTAAAAATGTCTACTAGATGGAGTAACATTTTATTAAGAGAGCTGGAAATAAGTGAGGGCATAAAACTTTGCCATTGTATAACATAAGCAGAATGGCTTAGATTCATGTAAAATGTTCTCCATAGAAAATATATGTAGTCCTATCATGGATCGCCCGCCGCTACCCTACATACTGTAGCTGCTATGTCCGGCTCTATATTCAATATATTTCGTAACACTTCTCTCTTGAACGAAAACTTGTAATATCTAAACAAAGATCGTGACTATCAGACTCAAATTTACGAGTTGTATTAAGAGTGGCAATTTGTGACGTATTTTCCTAGGTTATTATAGCATAGTAAAAATGAAGGTGAAATAAAATATATTCTATCCATCCATCCATCCATCCATCCATCTATAAATCAATATTCTGTAGTCTACGTCAGATGCTTGTGTCCGTCACTGAGATCAGAACGAAGTGCTCTATACTCCTCGATTGATATTACATCTTATGTATTGCGACTTGCGTTCAGTGATGTCATCGCGAGTATAAATTTGCCTACGGCTGCTGTAGACCGTCCCCGACGACTACGAAAAGGCCGGCACTTAAACCCCTTCCACTTTGTATAGCGATGAGAACTTACAGTATGTCTAAATAAAGTTAATTACTGTGCAATATAACTACAGTATAAGATCTGAGATATAAATGCACATAAATACAGGGACATCATTTTATTTTTACTAACATTTTTAATATTAACCTGGCTATACTTTCAGAGAACCGGAAACACAGTTTGCTATCCCCTTCCACGACTTTAGTTCGATGATACTGGAGTAAAACACAAACAAATCACTTTACTAGGTATAGGAGGGTAGAACAGTAGTTCATCCATTTACGTAAACTAGGAAATATCGCGATTTTGAGTTCGATAATTTTCATTAGGTTTTTGTTTAATCAAAATACAGTATGTATTAAGAATAAATGTATTTACTCACGAACAGTGTTATCCATATGAATGTATTCATTATGCAGTGTATACTATACTGTCTACACCACATTAGCGTACAATATAGTGAATGAAGTTAAATTGAAAAATAATCATAATATGAATATTTAAACACATTTTTTAAAATGGTGGCCGTTCATTGCGATACAGGCTTCAGTTCTTTTGTGCATATTATCGCAGTATAGACTATTGCATCTATTTCCAATTACCAGTTTCCTCCTTCGTACTAGTAACTCATGTGAAATAATTCTGTACCTACTCTGTAAAAGAGTACCTTACGTACTGTAAATTCAATCTTCACTTCTGCCCTACCCGCACAGATAAAATTACTCAGACATACTATCTACTGTCCGTCCATGTGGTTATGCCGCAGGATCGTAGAAAGGGGGAAAATCACGTGACATTTAATTAACGAGGCCCTTTTATTTAAGTTATTTTAACAGTTGCATAATATTACGCAAACGTCCAATTCCTAACAGAAATTAATGTTTTCAGAGAAGAAGCTAAGACAGCCCAGCTCTTACAGAGGGGCGAGGAGAAGCAGGTGGGGGAAATCGGGATGCGACGTAGGCAAACGGACAGTACCTGTGCGAAAATATGATTCAATATTGAAAGGTCTTTCGTCACTCGAAAACGCGAACATATTTCTGGAACGTACTATACTCACTAACTCAGTAGTGTTTACATGCGGCCTTGGTTCTGTATGGAGGAAGTTGGGAACTTCATTAGTAGAAGGGGTGGGAGTGGAGTACATTCAAAAACTCAGGTACAATAAAAATTGTAGTAAAAATAAAATGATGACCCTGTACTTCTTCATCGCCTCTATCATTCCAGCGATTAGATGAGTCATGATTTTTTTAATTAAGTAAACTTTATTGTACATAAATAAATACATTATAGTTGGGAATAACAGGAACAGAGAAAAGAAAAAAAATAAAATAAAATAAAATAACTTGACACTTGTTTATGGGTATTGCCCACTGACAATCCCAAAATACTCTACAGCCTCATATTACTATGCCGTTTTCTTTTTAGTCTTCTATGTGCTGGATCTTGTGGTGGATTAGTGACAATTACTCGAAGTAGCGGATTAATGTGGTTTAGGAAGGAGTTATACAGTCCGATGTAGCTCTGTCTTAGGACCCCCGTCACCTCAGGAATACAGAGATCATCGTGCAGGTTCTTGCTGCTAATATACTAAAATGCACCAGACATCAGCCTCAAATAGCGATTTTGCATGACCTGTATTCTTCTTATTTGTGATGCAGAAGCAGATCCCCAAATTGAACATCCATGTTGCCACACAGAGAGCACAATTGAAATATAGATAAATCTCTTGTAGTGTAGAGGCAATGGAGATTTGTCTTGAATAATGTGTTTTTTCAGGTAGATTTTGTGTCTAATTCAAATGAGTCATGATGTTTAGAAACTTAGAAAATGGGTTCGTGATCAATTCGGATTATACGTAAGTAAACGAAAAATGTGTATCAAATTCACATAAACAAACTTTAGGCTACAAATTCCTACTTCATATAGTGGGACCAAGCGTTCAACCGTATCGGTGAAAGAATGGTATCACGTCATTGTCGACAATCGCAGAGCGCATTATGGCATCAGGTCTGCCAACCTATGAGAGATAAAATTCGGAAAATTGGGAATTTAATAGGGAAATAATAATAATTATAGCAATTAGACGGAAACATAACACTCAACGCATTCATTGCCAGAAAGGATACGGTGTCTCTACAAGCATTCAAGACTAAAGTAGGTTCTACATAAAACACGTTGGCAACCAACGTGAAAAATATATTGACGAAAGTTTGAGTCAGAGCCCTGCGTTTGGCCTTCTGAATAAGGTCTTTGTTCTGAAAACACGTTAGGTGTATGGCGACCATAACTAGTTCGTTTGGTAAGGGAGACAGTTTCCCCCGCATGCTCCGGTACTGCGTGTTTACATCTGTTTATTGGTGCGCCTGTCTGTGTTAGTCGTTGAACAACAGAAATAGTACTCATGTAATCTCAACTGGATTTAACAACAAAGTATGTATGCAAAGGCAGCTTATGTGTAATATAACGCTTTCCGAGCTTTTCAATGAAGCAAGCGACAGTATATTCTGGCGTTCAAAGATACCAACAAACAACTAAATTCCAAGCATACTAATCGATAGTGATCGATAATTTGTTGATTTAAGTGGATGAGTCAACACTTAGGACTTCTTTAGTTATTACTTGTATGGATAGATGGCGAAGATATTAGTCAATGTAGTACATACATTTAACCGCATTATAGAATTCAGTATTACATCCCCCTCTGCTGATTGTAAAACAACATTGGGTTTAGCTGGGAATCGCTGATATTGTGAATTATGAGAGCAATTCATGCTTAATGAATACCATCATTTCCCATCATCCCCTAACACACTTTTAATCGCCTCACTAAGAGTACTTACGCGTTGGAGCAACGATAAACGATAAAAGAAACGATCTAGCGACGCTTTGGTATTATCAAAGAATCAAGTGTTCATATCGGAGCAACGAGGACGCGGGAAGCGAACATTTTGATTTATCAGTAGAAGATATTCTATGCATTCATTTAATGAAAGAAGATATATAGGAAATATCAGCTGCTAAATTCAAGGTTAATATAAGTTAAATACGTACAAAATTAAACCAGTTTCTCATCCCAAAGATAGTATAAATTCGTTGTGTTGTGATTGGTTCTTGTGATCACATAATATATGACCAATAAATACACAACTGATCAATTTGCCAATATCTACAATAATTAATTTAATATGCCGAAATAATAATAAATCGATTAATATTCGGATATATTGACAACCACCGGTAATTATACAGATTAATATTATCTTAATCAGAGATCATATAAACGACAAGAGCGAAGAAAATGGTACTTTTCTTTTTCGTCGCCTTTATCGTTACTCCAATATGCACACCTCAATGACAATGCATGCTTAAATTCTCCCTGATATAGCATCGCTGCTTCTTTTATCATTTATCGTCGCTCCAACGTGTACTTACCCTAAGTCCCTAGTTACACTTGCTATTTGTCGCGCAACATCAAGCGCTTTCTGTCGGCTATATGTAGCATCACCGTTCACTCTTGGCAGATTTCTCGTCTGCTACTCGAGGCTAGTTGTCGAGCTCGAGCAACGTGTGAATGATGTGGTGAGCATTTTAAATGAACAGAATGGATTTTAATTAAAAATGTAGCTGTTTTAGCTTCTGCAGCTTCAAGTGTTTCGTTAACTTGCACTAATGAGAAGCAAAAAAAAAAAACAAAACAAAACAAAAACAAAGAGAGACTGGGAATGGAAAAGGATATCCAGAAGGCAGGAGAAAGGGTTATTCAAGGCTCTGGTTATTCCATGTTCTCAGTAAAGATTTCAAACTGGAACAAAATTGTCCAATAGATATTTATTGTTTTAAAATGAATTGAAAGTTTAATTTTTATCTTGCATATTGCCTCCTGATGTTCTTTATTTTTGTTTTGATGTTGGAGGGAATAGTATTGGGTCGAACAGACTCCAAATTTTTACAAATAAACTCCAGTGCATTTTCCCTCCGAATCCTATTGTGATAGTCCCTGGATAGTCCTTATTTCTAATGTCATATAAGCATGGACATTGCTCTTAAAGCTCGATTAATTTCATTAATTGGTTTTGTTCCACTCTGATATGATGCTACAAAGCGCGCGGAAACAGAGAAACAGCTGACTAAAAGTTGTCTGCTACTGCTTTTCCGAACCATGTTCGGGTCCTGTCGCGTCAATTCGGCAGGCCCACCTAGGAAATGTTACACAGAAATAGAAACAGCTTCTACTCAGCAGATGTCGAAAGGGAAGGAAAGAAATTCGTACTGCGCATGCGCCCGCGCTATAAGTCGAACAACATTAAGCTAGTCTTAGCCTCCAAAGAGATTTAAAGCCCTCTCACTAGCAGTAAAAAAACTTGTCGGCTCGCTCGCCCTAAAAGCAACCGATAGAGGCGCTGCAAGACAACCTCACATACAGTGACTATACCTCGCGCAGTTTGTGCCGGCTTCTGCTACAGTATTATGTTATATATAGATATTGTATGTGTACATGACGAAAGCGGATAATATGCTGTAGTTCCTTTTGCGTTTAGTAGTGTATTGTGAAAAATGGTATATTGCTGCGTGCCATTTTGTAAACAGGGCTCCCGAAATAAAGCTCTGGCGTTAGTTTTCATGAATTCCCTAGTCAAGATTCCACTAGACAACTATGGATTAAAACAATAAGCAGACAAGGTATGTACGTTCCTGAAAGAAATATTTTAAATGTTTATATTCAGTTCCTACCTAAATAGTTTTCATTTTATCTCTTATGTAGGTGATACGAAGGATAAATTATGGCAGCCTAATGATCATTCTGTGGTATGCAGTAATCATTTTCTTGCCACGGACTATAAAACTGGTCTGAAGATAAAGAAATTGAAGCCCGATGCACTTCCTAGTGTTTTTCAAGATTACCCTCCAAGTAAAAGAATTAAATTGAATGAACCGAGAAGAGTAATCGATAAATGAACGCAGTATTTCGTTGCAAAATAGGAAACTGCAAACGCTGCAAAGGTTTCGTCAGCGTGCGAAACAAAAGATATCTGCTCTACAAAAAGAGCAGAAGAAGCTCAAAGACAGAGTTAAAGAATTAGAAGAAAAGGTTGCTCACTATAACATCAATAAAATTGAAAGTGCAAGTGAAGAAGAAAATATTAAGGCAATGTTTTTATTGGAGCAGCTGAGAGTCTTCTCCCATATTAAACCTCGCTGGAGCGACGCAACTATAAGATATTGTATTTTGTGGCAAAGCAAATCACCGGCAGGATATAAATTTGTAAGAAATGCACATATATTAACCTTGCCATCAAAATCTACTTTAAAGAGGTATGTTGGTAGTACTACTGGTGTAATGGTGTCGAGTCTAATTGAAAAGAGGCTACACGCGGAAGAAAAATGTTCGGAAGGAATAAATATATGTGGCTCCATTATATTAGACGAAATAGCTATACAACCACGCTCAATGTATTGTAAAGCGACAGATGAAGTTCTGGGACTGATTTCAATGAATGGGCTTGAAAATAACTTTGGCTTGGGAAAAGTGATTGCAACAAAATTGTTGTGTATTGTGTTTGTTGGCTTAGCTTCCCATTTCAAGATACCGGTTGCTTATTTCTTCACAAAAGACGTGAAAGCAGAGGAGCTCCATCAACTGACAATTAAAGTAATAGAAAAAGTTGAAAATGCATCGCTTGTTGTTTTACGGATTGTAGCAGACAACCATGCCACAAATGTAAAGCTGTTCCGGATTCTGTCAAGTGGTAACGCCCCCAAACCTGTAGTGCCACACCCACTGGACTGTTCTCGTCACGTTTTTCTGTCTTATGACCAATGTCATATCCTGAAGAATCTGAGAAATGCTTTACTGGACGTAAAAAGAGAGCTGAGTAATTGTGGGAAACCTGTCACTGGCTGGCTTGTTAGGAGGCTCTACGAACTGCAGAGAGAAAAAACTTGAAATTAGTTAGGCGCCTTACACACAAGCATGTGTATCCTACTAATTTCGAGAAAATGCACGTGGGCAGGGTAGTAGATATATTCTCTACAGATATGATATCTGCTCTTGAATTTTGAAGGAGCATGGACCTGAATTCGGAATTTCCGAATTTAAAAATGCAGAAGGAACGATCGAGTTCCTGAAAATGGTAAACAAATGGTTTACTATTTTAAATGTGAAAAACACTCACCAGTATGTACACAAAAGGAACGATGATGCAATGGATTTTTTTTTTTCGGTTGATGACGCAAGACTCTTCTGGTTGGAAAATGACTTCATACCGTATTTGGAATGGTGGGAGAAGTCAGTAACTAGAAAGGCCGAGTTCATTAGCAGTGAAACATTTGAAGCAGCTTGTCTCACAACCAAATCTGCTGTTGAGTGCATTAAGTACCTTCTGCAGAATGGTTTCCATTTTGTACTCACACGGAAATTTTCTTCTGACGAAATAGAAAGTCTGTTTAGTTGTATCAGACAGCTTGCAGGCAGTAACGATCAAACAAACGCAGCAAGTGTTACTCAGGCGCTCCACAAAATTTTAGTAACTGGCCTTGTTAGTTCATCATTTTCTGGAAATGTAAGAGCTGATTCCGCCTGTAGTAGTTGGATGCCAACCACACGTAAGTCAGTAAACGAGGAAATCCAGGATGTCTGTGTTCCAGTATTAAATTCACAAATGCTTGCACAATTGAAATATATGGAAGAAGAGCCAACAGAATTGCCTTCTGTTTCAATGACAACTGCTGCTGCTGCTTATATCGGAGGATATTTGGTACGTGTCGTCGAAGAAAATATACAATGCGACGACTGTGTGAACAGAGTCAGTAGTGCACAATCTCCTTCTCCAATAATGGCCCTAATAAAAGATAAAGATAGGGGTGGTTTACGATATCCGAAACCCATATTCGTAATGCTCCTAACAAGACTGGAACGTGTAGTTGATGAGGCTCTGAAATCAATGATTGGTCAACCAAGAATATTAAGTACACTGTCAGATATGTAATTGCCTTATATGAGTCGTAATCCGGTTTTGCAGTGTGGTAAAGATGTTCATTCAGAGATATTGAGCAAGTTAATATTGCAAAAATTCCTGCGACCATATATTACTAATTTCACCAACAATTTGACGGACCAGTTTCGCAGGGGCTATGTTGCGAAAAGAAAGGAAAATTCAGAGAAGAAGCTCTCCAGGAAAAGCGTTAAGACAATTCCTATTAATTAGGCTCAGTGGACAACCCGCGCACTTCGTATCTTCATTACAATATTTATAATATATTAATATGAACAAAACAGTTTTCTTATCATTGTAAAATAAAGATTAAGACATGAACTATAATTCTCGACGTCAAGAATCAGATGGACTCGAAGTGGTAAAGAAGAATAATTCGCAAACGTGTCATCTTCTACTCTGCTTCCATAAGAGGTCTTCTTGAAATGAGGTTTGCTTGTGGAGCTTCAAGCGGAGAAATCTTGCATCGCAGCGCCGACACTGTTTACATAAGGTATGTTACTAGTGAGTAGGCTTCTAGTTACTTGGAGGCTAAGAGCTAGTGTAAATAGGGACTAATGAACAAGCGGAACTCTTTCAAAGTTTGTCAATTTTTTATATCTTTGGTTCTGACATCCCGTGCTTAGAAAGTTCGTTTACAAGAACAAGAAAAGCGTAGGTCAGATATCTTTGAACGCCAATGTCCAAACGCAGGACTCCAGTTACGAAGTCACCTCTGAATTCCAGAGATTATCGTGTCGTGCTGGATGGAGGGAGTCGTGAGGTAATTGGGTGAATCGCGCAATACGCAGGGAAGTTGGTACATCTGTAATTTAACCACAAACTGATTGGAACGAACCCACAGCAGGAAAATATTCTATTCTAGCACAATGATATAATAACTCTATTTTTACTTTTATGCTGGGTCCCTAAGGAGACCGTTGTTTTTGTGTTATTTTTTTTTGAAATCAAGTAAAGCAATGTAAGACAAAATATATAGAGTGTAAGGGGTAAAAGTGCCGTCATTTTCACAGTCGTCGGGGACGATCTACAGGATCAAAAAATGTCCATACAACATAGGCACTACAATCAATCTGTTGCGACATTTAAGAGCGACACATTCAACAATTTCTCTGTCAAAATCTCGTGTGGTACCCGGACACGAAGAGAACCCAGATGATCCTGGAGAACCCTCAATTACACCGACTGAAGAACTTCAAGTATCATCACTCCTTCGGCACCCTCATCGACATCTTCTCCTACTTTTCCGACTTCTAGACGACCCCAGACTCAAGAAACAATTTGTAGCTATTTAATACGCCTCTCTCTAGCAGAAAGAACCAGGAAATAGATTTTTCACTTGTAGAAACCGTAGTTAAGAATTACTTACCATTTCAAATAGTGGAAAATTCTTCATTTAGAAAGTACTCAAAATTACTAAATAATTCATACAAACTACCTAACCGAAAAAAAAAAAGTTACCAATGTCCACTTACAACAAATCTATGGCATTACAAAAGCAAAAACTCAGATATCTTAGCAGCGACAACCTTGATCTTGATGGGGGTGCCGAAGGAGTGGTGATATTTGCACTACCTTCAGTCGGTGCAATTGAGGGATCTCCAGAATCTCTGGGTTCTCTTCATGTCCGGGTACCGAACGAGATTTTGACAAGGAAATTGTTGGATGTGTTGCTCTTAAATGTCGCAACAGATTGAATGTACTGCCTCCTTTGAAAGAAATTTGTTTAGAACAAAAATTACATTTCGCTCTGTTATTGCTTCAATCAACAAAATAGACCCAAATGGCATTAGGGCGATTGGTAGCCATCATTAAGACAAAACAGTTACAAGACATAGACATACTTACTTACCTACTTACGGCTTTTAAAGAACCCAGAGGTTCATTGCCGCCCTCACATAAGCTCGCCATCGGACACTATCCTGAACAAGATTAATCCAGTCCCTACAATCAAACCCCACCGTCCTCAAATCCATTCTAATATTATTCTCACATCTATGTCTCTCTAAGATAGTAATAGACATAATAAAATTAATACAATACATTAAAATTAACACAATTCGCACGAAGAAATTTGTAGTTTGTTACGGTCACACGCAGTATAAACGATGTACAATTAATACGTTTCAATTTACAATAAAACACCACTGTATACTTAGTTAACAGAAATTAGTATCCAAAAATGAGCAAGAAAAAAATACTCCCCTGACAAAGACATTTTCTTTGTATACTGAGGATTTCTGTGTGAATAAGGATTACCAAAATATGTAATTATAGTGAATATTTTCTACTTTATTTTATTGTATATTTCTCTTTTAAAGCAATTATTTAAATATTAAATAAGACTTTTATGGGAAAGTCAGCGATAAATTTCAAAAGATTGTTAACTTTCATTTAGCTATTAAATTGATTTTAACGCAAAACTGGGGTTTTACACACCATTCTTAGGGTACGTACACGTTGGAGCGTCGATAAACGATAAAAGAAGCAGCGATGCTATATCAGAGAGAATTGAAGCATGCATTGTCATTGAGGTGTGCATATTGGAGTAACGATAAAAGCGAAGGTGCACGATAAAAGCGACGAAAAACCAAAGTTCCATTTTCTTCGCTCTTGTCGTTCATATGATCTCTGATTAAGAGAATATTAACGTGTATAAATACCGGTGGTTATCAATATATCCGAATATTAATCGATTTATTATTATTTCGACTTATTAAATTAATTATTGTAGAATGCATCACCTACAAGTTCTCCAGAACAAGTTTCTGCGTCTTTCTTCAACAAACTTCCTGGTGTTCCTGGAGCTGTGACATAACATTGGAGCAAGATCTTGTCAGCCATCTCGACTTAAAAGGAAACTCCTCAAGACATCCTTCTTAATGATACTGACGACTCTTCATAAATTTAACACAGAAAATCATCATATTTTTTTCACATAATTCACAAAAATGTTTAATTACTTAATTTAAATTAATTAGAGGAGCCTTTAGAGCCAACCTCAGCATGATATTCTGCATGTGATATTCCATCATTTAACAGTGGTTTGTATAGCAAGTTTGCTGGTCGACCAATATTAAACATAAAAGAAAAGTTCCCGCATACTGCAACAAATGCTCCCTGGTTTGTAAGAAATCAACAACTGCATCAAGAATTGGGAATTCTTCCACTAGAACAGTACATCCATTCAATGTCAAAATCTTTCTTCAACAAACTTCCTGGTGCTCCTGGAGCTGTGACATATAACATTGGAGCAAGTTCTTGTCAGCCATCTCGACGTAAAAGGAAACTCCCTCAAGACATTCTTCTTAGTGATACTGACGACTCTGCATAATTTAACACAGAAAATCATCATATTTTTTCACATAATTCACAAAAAAATGTTCAATTAATTAATTTAAATTAATTAGAGGAGCCTTTAGAGCCAACCTCAGCATGATATTCTGCATGTGACATTCCATAATTTAACAGTGGTCTATATAGCAAGTTTGCTGGTCGACCAATATTAAACGTAAAATATATATATATATATATATATATATATATATATATATATATATATATATTGTAGATATTGACAAAATGATCAGTTGTGTATTTATTCGTCCTATGTTATGTGATCACAATAACCAATCACAACACAACGAATTTATACTATCTTCGGGATGAGAAACGGGTAGAATTTTGTACGTATTTAAGTTACATTAACCTTGAACTTAGCAGCTGATATATCCTATCTTTTTTCATTAAGTGGATGTATAGAATATCTTCTACTGATAAAACAAAATGTTCGCTTCCCGCGACCTCGTTGCTCCGATATGAACACTTGATTCTTTGATAATACCAAAGCGTCGCTAGATCATTTCTCTTATCGTTTATCGTTGCTCTAACGTGTACGTACCCTAATATGAGGGTGAGATTGTTTCGAAATGGAGCGCGAAACAATGTGGACAGGACCTCCTATATAGGAGGTCCTAATGTGGATGTATTAGTAGGAAGCAAGGTCGCTAGATGTCGCTGTCGAACAGCTCTTAGTCGACTTATCGCGGGACCTTAGTAGGAATTCTAACAGATTTTCGTCAGAGACATCTAGCGACTGTGGTAGGAAGTGCATTACCACGCCATCTCTACTTTATGCTTCAGTTGGCTGTGGTACGCGGTGGAGAGCAGTCCTAGTCAGTTTGTAGCTGCGTCTTGTTGCGTGCAGTGCTCACATTGTGTTTAACTTTCACTAGTGTTCAGATTATTTAAAATTTGTGCTGAAAGCAAGTTCTTAATTTTTGTGTGTTAATTACAATTATTATATTTATTTGAGTTACATTCTCTTCGTTTTTGGGCCGTCTGTAGACGGACCCATTGTGTTGTTTATTCAATATGACTTCTAATGAAAATTCGAGTGATTTCAGTGAAATTATAACTACTGCTCAGGTTCATTCAGACATCTATGATGCTGCTATAAATCCACAACTGGAAAAGAATGCCATTTCTTCGCATATTGATGAAGTTCATAACTCTTCTGGAACACGGCGTAAAGTCGGAAAAATGTCCTCACCTAGAGAAGCCGACATACATGAATTTAAATTCAAGTCAGTACATAGTAAAATGAAGGAGTTCTTCCCCGAACTTCAGCTACTCGTTTGTATAAGAAAATGGGAACTACAGTTCCGGTGAAAACTAACAATGTTTTCCAACCACTATTAGAAGATCCAGAAATTGAAATAGATAATTCTATAAGTCAACAACCTACATCACAAATGGATTTTTCCACCACAGAAGAAAAATCTGCAAATTCCCAAAATGGAAGTCGGAAACATAAGCCACCACCCCTATTGTGGTAACAAGTAAAGTTGATTACTTTAAGTTGCAACAAACTTTGAAGAACTCGCTTCAAATATTAGCAGAAGGGAAGTTTAGTCCTGTCGGTCTGAAACTATATGTTTCAACAAAAGATGATTTTGAGAAATTACAAGATTATTTGATTCTGCAAAAATATAATTTCTATACCTTTCCTTATAACATTTCAAAAGTATTGAAAGTTGTTCTAAAAGGACTTCCAAATGATTCCTCGTCTGAAGAAATCCTAACTGAACTTCGGAGTTTAAATTATCCTATTGAGTCAGTTCGACAATTAAGAAAAAAGTCCAAGATGAAAACACAGGCTTAATGACATGGTTGCCTATGCCAATTTGGGTCCTGACAGTAAATCAATTACAAGACAAACCCGATATTCGTCAGTTACGCAGTCTTTGCCATCTTAGAGTGGAAATTGAAGATTACATCTCCCGGCAAGGGGCGATTCAATGTTACAAGTGTCAAGGGTTTGGCCACAAGGCTCATTCATGCCACATCCAACCACGATGTGTTAAATGTGGTGAGAACCATGAATCATATTCTTGTCAAAAACCTACTTCTATTCCTGCAAAATGTGCAAATTGCCAAGGGGATCATCCTGCTAATTTTAGACAGTGTCCAAAATACCAAGCTTACGTAAATGGAGTGAAAACCAGGAATCCTACCCATAAGAAGCAGCCAGATCTTTCTGCCCAGTCTTTTCCTCCACTTCCTGTCACTCAACAGGTTATTAAAGGATTCCGAAAGGTAAATATTGATAATAATACTCGACAGGCACCAGATCAATTTGCTGACAGTTCATCTTTTAGTCAATTTTTTCATGAATTGAGAGAATGGTGGAACTTTTTAAAAACATTCAACATCAGTTATTATTTAAGATGTTTACATCAAACCTTCTTGCAAGTGAAGCAACAAAATGATATTTTTAATAAAATATCAGTGTTCATTGATGGTGTTTCTAGTCTGTTTGGAAATGGAACAAAATAAACCCAGACAAACGTTACACAAGCCACTAAAAATAGTGACCTGGAATGCCAATGGAGTGACTAGGGATAAAAATGTACTTGACGACTTTTTACATCAGCATGATATAGATGTGTTTTTAATCACAGAAACTCAATTAACACCTAATAAGAGACTCAGCGTTAAAAATTATACAGTGTATCGCTCTGATGGAAGTAATGGCCCTTTTGGTGGAACAGCTATCTTAATTAAAAATTGTATTAGACATTACAGAATACAATCACCCCAGCTTACACACATATCTATAACTTTAATTGAAATTCAGTACAATAACGAAACCATTTTAATTGGATCGATGTATTGCTCTCCAAATAAGCCTTTCTTAGTTTCAGAACTTGATGCAATATCCTGTATATCAAATAATTTTATAATTGGCGGTGACTTCAACGCTAAGAACATTGAGTGGAATTCACGAGTAACAACAACCAGAGGTCGCATACTCTCAAAACATGCTGACAAGCACGGCTATCAAATCTTAGCTCCTAACAAACCTACTTTCTACCCTCAAAATGCAAATCATAAACCAGATGTACTTGATGGATTTCTTTTCAGATGTAATACTGTACCCCTGTTTATAGACACTTTACAAGAACTGTCCTCTGATCATAACCCTGTTGTTTTAATCATTGAAAGAGCAACTACTGAGAGGCTATTTCCTCAAGCTTTCTTAAGCAGCATGGATTGGTCGTCCTATCGGGGATATATTTCACAATCAATTTCTGCTAATCCATTGATTACAACAAAAGAAGACATTGATGAAGGAATTAAAATCTTTGAAAATACTTTGAAAGCAGCAAAATATGCTTCACTAGAGAAAGAACTAATACAAAGTTATCTCCATCAAAACTCGAATTTACGTCTACTAAGAATGGCTAAACAGAGAGCTCGTAAGCGCTGGCAAAAACTAGATCACAAATTGACAAAAACGTATATAACATTATGAAAAATAGAGTGCACAAAATGGCACTAGAAATCAAAGTTTCGAAATTTGAAAAAGATGTTGCTGATGCAGGACAGTCAAATAAAATTTGGACAATCACCAAACGGTTAACCAAACATGATTCCTACTCTAAAAATCAACCTTTACATGGCAAAGATGGCCCAGTTTATAAGTCTTGTGAAAAAGCTGAACTGATAGCCGATTGTTTTGAGAACCAATTTAAACCTGCTAATGAATGTGACAGCTTAGTTGAACATTATCGCCATGTCGAGGAAACTGTCAGCACATTCCTACTATGTCCCGTATCCCAGTACATTTGTTTAACGAGCCCGTCAGAAGTCAAATCCATTATTAAACGCCTTAAACCAAAAAAGGCACCAGGTCCTGATAAAATTAACAACATGGAACTTAAAAACTTACCTAGAAAGGCACTTATGTATATTACCAAGCTTTTCAATCAGTGTATAGCTCATCGATATTTTCCAGATGCTTGGAAACTTGCATATATTACTGCCATTCCCAAACAAAAGAAAAATCCAAAGGTTCCAGCAAATCGCAGACCAATAAGTTTGATTAATGCCCTTGGCAAAGTATTCGAACGAATTCTTATGACCAGACTTCTACAAAGTGCACCAAACCTTATTCCACCCTATCAGGCTGCATATCAACAAGGTCTCTCTACAACACACCAACTGCTGCGTCTTGTTGAACAAACAACTATCGGTTTCAACAACAGAGCTACTACCGTAGCAATATTTCTCGATGTCAAAAGTGCATTTGACTCTGTGTGGCATACTGGTATAATTTATAAATTAATCCAATCAGAGGTTCCTGATGCACTGATTCATATTGTTGCTGATTTTCTTGGGAACAGACGTTTCTGTGTTAAGGAAGACGGCTGTTTATCAAGACAAAAGAAAATTCAAGGAGGAGTTCCGCAAGGCTCAGTACTGGGCCCTTACTTATATTGTGCATATACTTCAGATCTTCCAGAAACTGACGTCACCAGGTTAGCCTTATATGCAGATGATACACTAGCATACACTACACATCGTAATGCCGATCTAGCCATTGGTCGACTTCAACGGCATGTCCACCTTTTAGAAGAATGGTTCCAACATTGGCGCTTAACTGTAAATACAATGAAGAGTCAAGTCATAGCCTTCAGTAGAACTCGAAGTGTACCACAAACTAAACTCACACTGTATGGTACTGCCCTTGAATTTCAGGATTCTGTTAAGTATCTTGGAATCCATTTGGACAGTCGTCTGTTATGGCATACCAACATTGCAAATATACGAGCAAAAACAATAGCAAGAATGGTACAACTGTATCCCCTTTTAAAAACACGTGCATTGTCAACATCTAAAAAAGTAACAATTTATAAATTGCTGATTAGATCAGTGCTTTTGTATGGTTCTACAGTATGGGGATACGCACCTAAGACAACATTAGATCCCATTCGAGTTGTACAAAATAAAGTATTACGTGTAATTCATAACAGCGGGTGGTACACAAGAAACGAAGAGATACATCAAGATCTAAAAGTGGAAAGTATCCCAGTTATCATTAGGAGATTCGCTGAAACATTTTATAAACAGGCACATTCCCACCAAAATGTGTATGTATCAAAACTAGGAACTTATAACCCTCAGTACTACACAAGACATCGTACACCTTTGTTCCTCTTCTCATAGTTCTGTCAAATTTGTTTTCATGCTGTTCATCCTGGTTATGACGGGAGTGCAGCATCATAAATGAACTACCTCTCAGCAATAAGTAAAAGTAATTAGGAACAGTCGGGAGATCACCCAAGATTTCGATACTGTATCCAAAAGTTGACGAATTTAAAAAAAAAAAAAAAAAAAAAAACTTTATGCTTGAATTCCTTCGAATGAAACAATTTCGAGATGTTAAGCAGCCAATTCGTGGGAACGAAAGAGCCGCCAGCCAGCTCGCTTACGAACTAATTTTTTTTTTTTTTTTTTTTTTTTTTTAAATATTGGTTGACCAGCAAACTTGCTATGCAGACCACTGTTAAATGATGGATAACTCTTTTGAACGACTCTTTCTTGAAAGAGCTAGCTTGCGCCAAAGAATCGATTGGACCCATCACTACTGAAAACTATTTGTAAACGAGTAAACTAATATAACAATAAAAAAAAACAAAAATGTAGTGATGTTTTGTACATTTGGTCAAAATGAAAGTGGCCGCGCACAGTGAGGCCAAGAGGGGGAAAAGTTGGCAAAAATTATTTCAGTGGATTTTAGGTAAGATAATGGGCAGAAATATGTATGTATGACAAAATAATAATGATAACAATAATTATAATCATCACATCATTCAGTACCTGTCAGTAGTCAAGTTTCTGATAAACTTATTGGCAAAAAACTACAGTTATAAAAGTCTTAAAATAAAATTATAACTTTGTGGATTTAAATTATACAATATAATTAAGAATGAAGAATACAACGAACTAAACATACAGGTATAGATGTAAACATACAGAAATAGGGAACAACAAACATTACCTGTGGAGTTCTCAGTCAGAATCTGAAATAACATTGCTTTATTCATTTTCGGAACTATAGTTAATACTTGGTGGCAGTACCCTAACTAAAACTTCTTTATCAAAATACGACATTCTAGTAATGTGCAATTCTTCCATGCTTGAAATGTACTGTTCAAATGCAATCAATAGCCTGTTAAGCACATCTTGAGTGGTCTTCTCTCGATACATTTTTCTTGTGAAACGTTCTCTGTATCTTTTGAACAATTTATTACTGGCCTCTTGCGCTTCTTCGCTGAAACTGAAATTTGACGGGCCTACAGAATCTCGTAAATAAATACCTCCTATTTTGCCAAATTAAAATTTGCTTGTTAGTCCCAGATTTCTCTACAGTGAGTCGTAAAGGCACTAGAGATGAAATGAATATATTTGCATCAGTTTCTTCGGTGTTCGTCGTAATCCCTGCTTGTACTGTGATTGATTTGATACATCAGATTCCCATTTACTAACCAAATCCCTTTCTAATCCTTGATTCATTAAAGCATCTTTTTTTTAGTTTGTACAATTCGTGAATCTGCATGATCCAATAAGGCTTGTAGTTCTACTTCGGAAAAAGTTTCTGTGATAATAATTGCTCTTTTTTTTTCGGGATAACACTCTTTTTGGCAGACTGAATTCTTTTTGTAAGAAGGAAATCGAGAGAATTCTTTTTCTTAATTTTGTTGTACTGTTCTCTCGTAAGATTAGCCTAAATAAACAAAGATAATGCTCCGGTTGCTAGAAGTTCTCGTGTCATTTGACTGTTTTCCTACTTGTATGCAGTTCCGTATTTTGAAGCTCGTTTTGGCGAAGTCATCGTAAAATCTTTAACGACTTTGGAAGCTTCCAAATGACCAACAGCACGAAGACTCATTTGGGCAGCATATGAAAGCTCCCCAAAAGAATGTCGAAGCCGCATATTTCTAGTTTTCTGACGTTTGACTATTTCATTAATATCTTCGAAATTTTTGTGGTCGACCAATTTCCTTTCTTTCGGTAGTCGAGTAGTTCGGGAATTTAATCGAAGTTTCCAGAGACAATTTATATTACTTGAAGAAATATTTCCTCTTTTCCGCTGGACTCCTGCCATTTCTTTTTGAAATCAGGGACAAAATAAAATAGCCTCTTATTTAAATCCGAATTAAGATTTTCCAGACATTTAATGTGTTTCTGCATAAATTACCTCTAAAAATCAGAATTGATCGTCAATTTTTTCTTGTCAGAATTTCTTATTACGTCATACAGGGTCCCTTTTGTTAAGAAAATATCATTACAGCGAGATCCTGAAGAAAATATTAAAGAAAATTATGTTTTAGCTAAGAATGTAAAAATAACTGGCCGACACATGCTCTAAAGAAAGTGTTACACAGCTGAATTCCGCAAATATCCGCAAAATGTTAATGATGTCTTTAAAATATGACAAACTTGTGTATCAGAAGAAGTTACAATTATAGCCCGGACGTGCCCGGAACATAACTGAAATCGTAACAATACATCTATCAATTGGATTTTTATTCTAATAAAACACGTAGTGTTTCTATTTGTAATTTCAAAGTCTTTTCCTCAATATATTACTTTATAAATAATAAAACAGCAAACTACATACCTCCAGGTGAAGACTCATGTGAATTAATATTCATTAGATGAACACACAACAAATTGATATCAACTTGAAAACCAACAACTTGGTTTGGTTTTAGAATGGGGCGACGAGCGTGGGAGGAAGGGAGAGAATACGTTTTGCGTAGTTTAACTTTTTCGCCACCAGGTGTGCTGCTAAATGAATGGAGTAATTAGTTTTTCTTTTCGCCACTTAGGCCTGGTTTTATAATTAGCGTGCTGCTAGATGTAATACTTCGATAGACACTGCTGGTGAAAGGACGTGTTTTTGACATATATATAATCTATTAGAGATTACAAAACGTAAAACTTGTGTTGGCAGAATATCAGCACAACAACATCAGTAGTGGAAACCTGATAGGGGTTCTCACAACATGGCCAATTCGACTCACCGTGTAAACATGGAACACGGCTCTACTACACAATCATCTGATTCTGTCGACGGCACAGCTTCTACACCCGTACGAGTTTACAGACGACCAAAGGAGAACCTGAGCATCACTGAAAGTCAACCAGGAGTATTCACTATCGTGACTGCGAGTAAAACATCGCCAACAGTAACAAACAGCAACAAAACTGTAAGTACAAGTACCAAATCAACAGTGACACCAACAATAAACAATTCTTCAGCTTCCTCTTCAAAGAGATGACCTAAACAAACGGAAATCACAAAGAAACAAAAATTAAACCAAGAGGGAAACGAACATTGGCAGTCAAATATACACACACAAGTATACCATTAAGTAATTCACTATCTCCTCTCGAACAAGAAATGGACCAAAAACATATTTATGAACCCATAGATGACAACAATAAGCAATCCATTACCCCAGATAATATAACTAAAAGAATTAGAATGCCACCAATAGTTTAAAAAAATTACCAGATGAAAATTTCTTTGAACAAAACAGGACAATACAAAGTAGGCTGAGTCAACCCATAAAAATTACTTACACATCTGACGGCATAAAATACTACACAAATCAAGATTTCAGGTATAACTCCCTGTAAAGTTGATTTGAATAATTTCGAGGGAAAAATTGTTCCGAGCCGGGTATCGAACCCGGGACCTTTGGTTTAACGTACGTACGTTAAACCAAAGGTCCCGGGTTCGATACCCGGCTCCGGAACAATTTTTCCTCGAAATTATTCATAAAATACTACACTTCATGCAGAGCTGACTATGACAAACTCTATAATATCTTACTTACTTACTTATTGGCTTTTAAGGAACCCGGAGGTTCATTGCCGCCCTCACATAAGCCCGCCACTGATCCCTATCCTGAGCAAGATTAATCCAGTATCTACCATCATATCCCATCTCTCTCAAATCCATTTTAATATTCCCATCTACGTCTCGGCCTCCCTAAACGTCTTTTTCCCGCCGGCCTCCCAACTAACACTCTATATGCATTTCTGGATTCGCCCATACGTGCTACATGCCCTGCCTATCTCAAGCGTCAGGTGAAGAATACAATGCGTGCAGCTCTGCGTTGTGTAACTTTCTCCATTCTCCTGTAACTTCATCCCTCTTAGCCCCAAATATTTTCCTAAGAAACTTATTCTCAAACACCATTAATCTCTGTTCCTATCTCAAAGTGAGAGTCCAAGCTTCACAACCATAAAGAATAACCGGTAATATAACTGTTTTATAAATTATAACTTTCCGATTTTTTGATAGCAGACTAGATGACAAAAGCTTCTTAACCGAATAATAACACGCATTTCCCATATTTATTCTGCGTTTATTTTCCTCCTGAATGTCATTTATATTTGTTACTGTTGCTCCATGATATTTGAATTTTTCCACCTCTTCGAAGGATAAATCTCCAATTTCTATATTTCCATTTCGTACAATAAACTGGTCGCGAGACATAATCATATTCTTAGTCTTTTCGGGATTTACTTCCAACCCTATCGCTTTACTTGCTTCAAGTAGAATAATATCTTACAAAATGAAAAACTTCAATTCTATTCCCATGAACCACGAGAAAACAAACTCCTACAAGTAGTACTACAACGACTCCCCGCATCTGTTCAATCAGCTGTTGTAAAGGAAGAATGAGAAAAACTAGGCTACGCAATAGAATACGTGCGACAAATGACGATGCCATATCATACACCAGACGGATCCACTCAGCGATGCCCAATTCCAATCTCGGTTATAACACTTCCAAACATTGAATTTTTTAGAATCATTTGTCAATTACATGACATCAACAACCACTTAGGAACTATTGAAGCCTACCGACCAACTCCTCACGTAACACAATGTCACTAATGTCAGGGGTTTGGACACACATCAAAACGTTGCAATCTAGAAACTCATTGCGTAAAATGTGGAAACGACCATTTATTTGTAGACTGCCCCTCGAAAGGAATCAAATACCCAGCTAAATGCGTCAACTGCCAAGGAACACATACTGCCAGTTACGGACAGTGCCCAATTCAACAAAAACAACGAGAATTGCTTCGACAGAAACTGAGAAACAAACAAAACATAAACTCCACAGCAAACAGACATTCCTACATTGCGACAACCAAGTTCGAGAAATTTGTCAGCTTTCGAAAACACTTTCGGCTCATCTTCAGCACATTCACAATCTGTTCCTGAATGTCTTGTCGATTCATTAAAAGATATTATTGCTCTTCTCCGAGGAATAAACATAAAGGGAACTATCCGTACAATTAATATAATAATACAACGCCTCAAAACGACACCTGACCCATTGTCTAAATTAATGGTTCTACTAGATGGATTTACTCTATTCACAAATATGAACTCCACTGTCGATAGACCTTAAACCAATGGTAGGACACAAAAATCTGTTATTAGGCCTACTTAATTTTAATGCAAATGGAGTCAAAAATCAAACCTACGAGCTGCAACAACTACTAAAGAAATATGATATAGATATAGCATGCATCACTGAAACTTACTTACAACCAAATACGAAATTTAAAATCTGCAACTATAAAATCCATCGTACACATAGACATCAGAGAAATAGTGGAGGAACCGCTATACTTATAAAATCCAATATACCTCATAGACGAGCAATATTACCACAATTCAACATATTAGAAGCCACTGGAGTTTATATTAATTTCGAAAATACTGAATTATTAGTGATATCTGTTTACCATCCACACTATCTGCAAATGAACGAACCTGATATGACCTCATTAGTTTCCGTCCATAACAATTTCGTCTGCTGTGATGGTTTTAATGGAAAGAATATAGCCTGGAATTCCCGTATCACTACGCCAAAAGGTCAATTTCTATTGGACCATTCTACAAACATCATTATGTGATTGCAGGCCCATTAATGCCAACTCGATATCCTTGGTCACAAATACATAAACCAGATGTTCTGGACATCTGTTTATATAAAACCAATACTATCCCAACCAATCAGCAATGTCTTACAGCGTTAGATTCCGATCATATTCCAATCCTAATTACAATAAACAAACCGATCACAAAATATGAAATAAAAAATGTAATAGCAAAGACGACAAATTAGGACGACTATACAAAACAACTCCACGAGTCAATACCAGTAAATCTCCGTATTTTTTAACCATCGAATATAGATACAGCACTACAATTATATACGGACAAGATTATCGCAACCTACAACTCTGTCACTACTACATCACCAATACCTCCATCGCTCATCGAAATTCCAGACCTGAAACCACTCCTTACAGCCAAAGCCAAGGATGGCAGGAATTCCGGGATCCACAAGCCAAGAGAGCATTTTACAAATATCAAAGGGCCATTCGAAGAAAACATCAAATATACTAAATAAACGCCTTCGCCACAAAAATAGAAAATTCACCACCAACAAAAAATGACTTCTGAAAATTAACAAAAAGACTATTAGGTAAAACAAATACCTCAAATAACACACCCATACAAAATACCAACCACCAAATGATATATGATCCTCGAAAACAAGCTGAAATTCTTGCAAATTCGTTCCAACATTGTTTTGAACCACATGAAGAGCCATGCCAACCTAAATTCACAGAGGAAGTCACGCAAATTGTGAAGAGTATACTACAACAGCCTCCAAGACATACTATAGCAGTCACCACCCCACGAGAAGTACAAAACATAATCCGTAAAATCCCACTCCAGAAAACAGCTGGTCCAGACAACATTCCTCCACAAGCATTGAAGAAATTACCCCGACGCTCCATAATACACCTAACGAAGATCTACAATGCCTGTTTCAAATTCATTTACTTCCCATAAGCATGGAAAGAATCCACTGATTATTGCAATCCACAAGCCAGGAAAGGACCCCACACTTCCTACAAGCTACAGACCTATCAGTTTACTTGACTTCCTAGGAAAGATACTGGAGAAACTTCTGCTATCACGACTACGTCCAATATTAACTGCTCCAGATGTAATCCAAAATGAACAATTTGGATTCAAATCTGGACACAGCACTCGGGAACCATAGGTCTGGCTAACGCACTTCATACAGACAGGATTCTTATCTCAACAACATACCGTTACTACATTTTTAGATATAGAGCAGGCATTCGATACTATCTGGCATGATGGACTTCTGAATAAGTTACAATACAAAAACTTTCAATCCCTGATGTATACATTCACCTAATAGCAAACTTTCTGGAAGGAAAAAACATTTCAAGTTCGTTATCACAAACTTCCACCCCCACACCAATTCATGCAGGAGTACCTCAAGGTTCCATATTAAGTCCAATTCTATATTCAGCATACGTTCAAAATATCCCTTCGCACTCAAAATGCCAACATGCTCTCTATGCAGATGATACACAGTCATTTATACGAAGCACTTCAATATACAGTATGCCTGCAAACATATGCAAGAAGCTCTAGATAAAATAACGCAATGGTCAACGAGATGGCGGCTTAAAATAAATAACACCAAATCAGAGGTAGTGATATTCACAAGACGTTTCCCCGTATAAATGAACCACTTCATATTCAAAATCAAGCTATCCCCTTTAGTTCATCAGCAAACTATCTTGGAGTCCTCCTTGACAAGAGACTAACATTCAGACACCATATTCATTCCGTGTGAGGTACAGCTTTTCAACGATTCATGTTTCTATATCCCATCTTCAAGAGCTCAATACTAATAAAAACCAAATTACAACTGTACATATCCGTCATCAGATCACTCATGATGTATGCATGTGAGACATGGTCTCACGCCCAGCCCCGCCATCTTCGAATACTCGACGGTATCCAACGCGCAGTATGCAGAACTATCACTGGAGCAGATTACCACATCCGAAATACTCAATTGTACAGTAACCTCACCATGAGTTTATTTAGTGGCTACGTTCGAACATTACGGAAAAATTATCTGGAAAAGCTACATTCTCACATCAATCTTCTCATGCAAAAATTAACCCAGTGATCACCCTCCACTTGCTACACTCAGCTCACCTATCTCCATCACTGATGAAGATAAAAGGAAGATGAAAACGTCAGTGTCACATTAATCACATTTCTCCATACGACAGCGAAAGGCAAAGGTCCATAAGAGACCTGGAACTTATTTAAAGTGCCACCAATTACACAAAAAAAAAACTGCTAGATGTAATAAGTTCGTTACCGGATAAGTGATTGCAGCAAGATCAATTTCTAGCATGTGAGACGCGTAAATCAGTAAGTGTAAACGGTATTAGTAAATGCTTCAAGAAGCCTGTGCCACATTCCTCTGGATTTAGCGGAAAACCTGTTGACGTTACGAAATAGAACCAATTAAAATTAAAATTAAAAGGATTATTGCCATATTCTTCCAACAGATGTACCACAGAAACTTATTTCGTAGAATTGTGGAGGTTTAAGACGACAAAATGTGCTAAACACTTTTCTTGCATGTTATTCCTCAGCAATACTACAAGCTACCTACCTGTTAAAGTTATTTCCAAAACTGTGGAATATTTCTGTTCTTTTCATTTCAATAATACTTTACTTAAAGCAACCAAAATGGCAGGAAATCCAAATGTGCTACACGTCAAGAAGCAACAAACATCACAGCTCGGTACGAATGCTGGTAACTTAGGTTTGATTCACTATGTACTATGCCTTTCCTTCTGAATAAGTCACAACTTTAAGTAGGCCTACTCCATATTTGACCACAACTGACATTGTTCTCTCACCATTATTAGATGTATTAACATCAGGGCCTCTCCCAGTCTATATAGAACCTCACAACTTTCAAACGACCACTTTCCACTGCCACAAATAATTACATCACTATCACACTTTACTTTATATGATATTCTTATTGAATTTGGTATTCCCAAGAAACTAGTTTGATTAATTAAAATGTGTCTTAGTGAAACTTACAGCAGAGTCCGTATAGGCCAGTTTCTATCTGATGCTTTTCCAATTCACTGCGGGCTAAAGCAGGGAGATGCACTATCACCTTTACTTTTAACTTCGCTCTAGAATATGCCATTAAGAAAGTTCAGGATAATAGACAGGGTTTGGAGTTGAATGGATTACATCAGCTTCTTGTCTATGCGGATGACATGAATATGCTAGGAGAAAATCCACAAACGATTAGGGAAAACGCGGAAATTCTAGTTGAAGTAAAGCGATAGGGTTGGAAGTAAATCCTGAAAAGACTAAGTATATGATTATGTCTCGTGACCAGAATATTGTACGAAATGGAACTATAAAAATTGGAGATATATCTTTCGAAGAGGTGGAAAAATTCAAATATCTTGGAGCAACAATATAAATGACACTCGGGAGGAAATTAAACGCAGAATAAATATGGGAAATGCGTGTTATTATTCGGTTGAGAAGCTTTTGTCATCTAGTCTTCTGTCAAAAAATCTGAAAGTTAGAATTTATAAAACAGTTATATTACCGGTTGTTCTGTATGGTTGTGAAACTTGGACTCTCACTTTGAGAGAGGAACAGAGATTAAGGGTGTTTGAGAATAAGGTTCTTAGGAAAATATTTGGAGCTAAGAGGGATGAAGTTACAGGAGAATGGAGAAAGTTACACAACGCAGAGCTGCATGCATTGTTTTCTTCACCTGACATAATTAGGAACATAAAATCCAGACGTTTGAGATGGGCAGGACATGTAGCACGTATGGGCGAATCCAGAAATGCATATAGAGTGTTAGTTGGGAGGCCGGAGGGAAAAAGACCTTTAGGGAGGCCGAGACGTAGGTGGGAAGATAATATTAAAATGGATTTGAAGGAGGTGGGATATGATGGTAGAAACTGGATTAATCTTAATCAGGATAGGGACCAATGGCGGGCTTATGTGAGGGCGGCAATGAACCTCCGGGTTCCTTAAAAGCCAGTAAGTAAGTAAGTATCACACTTCACATTCTATACACCAATGTCAGCTCTTCTTTTTGTAAACCATGCAACGTGCTCCGATACCAGAGACCTTGCGCTCCATTTTTAATCACGAATGAGTAAAGTTGAGATTATTAGATTCTATTATGAGTATGAAGTATGATTAGGGCTGGAAATGTATTTACAGCATAAAATAAATACAGATTGCAATATGCAATGGACAAGAAATTTATTTCAATGGGTGTTCTATCTAATCACGACACAATTAACAAAAGTAAATCTTTCCCAGTCATCATAAAAAAGAATCAGTGATCACAAATGCTAAAAAAAATACACAATATAGCAAATTGTACAAAATATAAAATGAAAACAACAAATGCTAACACGTTACAAGCGTCATCTATATTTAAACCCTCTACAGGAATATCTTTCCACACTTGAGTTATGTGCAGCAATATAAGCCAAATATGAGTACTATTGAATTATATTGCTTTGAGTTTCATGTCTCTAAATTTCATGTGAAAGGTATGCTGAAATCACTATTAGGTTCAAATTCCCCTCTATCCACCATCGTTACTTTCAGAATCCTTTAATTTGTGACAGTAGATATAGAGGATTTTCAATCTATCAGTATACATTATATATTGGAAAACGGACAATTTTCCTAACTGTACTTCCCATTCGTAGGCGATATAAATGCAAACATAAAAATTATAAATGTTCATGTAAAACCATTCAGATGACAGGGAATAAGTAAGGTATCCTGTTTATGCAATCTGGAGTTAGAAAGGAAAATAGATATAAAACAGAAAGACAAGTTACTTATTTATGAGTTCGACTACAATGGCAAAGGGAGTGAAAATCCAGTCCGAAGCTAGGCTGCTCAAGATACCTTAGTCACATATTATCAGAACTTAATACTAGTAGGCCTAGGACTGTTGTTGCTTGGATGTGGATGGAATATTAGGATGAGGATAAATGGTAGGAATGATCTCTACATGCGTAAGGATGATAGAATGGAGGTGTGAGTTGATAAAATGAAAGCAAATAGTATCGATAGAAATACGTACCAACAATGGAAACAAAAGTGTACTGACAATAACAGTGTTACAATATAAAATGTACATTCACATCTCTTATCAGTGCTGGATTATAACAAACGAATTCCTAATTTCAGATGACATTTCATTGTAATGAATATTAGACAATCATAATTCTTATTACACGAATTGACATCAGCTCCAGTATCCAGTTAACCTTACAATACCTATCTACAAGATCATTTTCAAATACTAAAATATTATAACCTTACAATCTTAGCATCCTCTATAGAGGCATTACACATCAGCAGCTCTCCCTCTTAATGATCTGAATGGCGCATAACACTTCTTCACATTGCAAGCAATATTAACCTCTTAGCAAAATTTTTATTTACATTAAGCATGGTTAACATCAACATCTCTTTCATGTAAGAACATTACAAATTTTACATTAACACTTCCTACTAGTATATTAGACCTCAACATTTTCTTGAAAACGGCCGACCGAACTTGCCAATCAGTCCTTGGCAGCCGAGAAATGATACACTCGAGCGCATGCAGTCGAGAATTTATAACCGGTCTGTTGAAACATTTAATTGGTCAGTCGCGAGCACTTGAGATTATTGAACTGCAATTACATCACTTATTAATGCCTGATAACCAAAACAGTATAGCGAAGAAGGTTACCTGAAAGACTAGATTTGCATAATATATACATCACTGTGCACATTAACAGAAAACCACAATTTCAAGTCACACAGAGATTGTGTGTACTCGATGTGGGTCTCTGGCGTTTCGTCAGCCCACGCTAGTTGTGTGGATATAAAGGGAAAAGTTGAGACGGTGTCGGGTGGAGTTCCTGAGTAGCTCAGTTGGTAAGAGCGCTGGTACGTTCAACCAGAGGTCCCGGGATCGATACCCGGCCCGGAACAATTTTTCCCTTGAAATTATACAGTTCCATAGTTATTTGCTGCAAGATAGAAGTGTTGTGCCCAAGGATTATGATAAGCAATCATAACTTTGTTATGACCATAAGCAATATATTTTCACTTTATTTGAAAGTAATGAAATCGTATTTATTAAAGCATTAGACATCCTTTGACATATGACAGAGATCGCTTCCTGTTTCGACAGATTACAGAGTACAGCTTAGCTAACTCAGCATTGGTGACACTCAGAACCCTCACCGGTACCACTTTCTGGTTCGGGAGTAGGGATCAGGCCACATAAACCCCATCTATCGGAGTTGTTTGCGAATCGACGAGCAGGTTTCTCTTAAGCTGTCCGTCCAGTCTTGCCGTCACCACCGTCTCGCAGCCTGCTGGAATTATCACTTGATTCTGCAAGGTGAGTCTGCTGGCCATGGGTTGGTCTTCAACGTCCCTCAGAAACACTTCATCCTGACCAAAACGGAGGATACGGCGCCGGACGTCCACCGTCGCATCGAAGATCCGCATGGCGTCGAGTCCCAGGATGACGTCTTCAATGATGTTGGCGACGAACACCCACATCTCCAGTCTCCTCTTTCCCAAGGTCAAATCCAGGAAAACCTCTTTCTGGTTGGGTAGGCTATTGCCTGAAGCAGTACGTAGCTCATATCGGCGCAGCGGCGTCCTCCCAGGTAGGCCACACACGACTTCCGGTCTCGCGATAGTGAGCGACGCCCTGGTGTCTACCAGTACTCTGCATGGGCGGCCTCTTATCCAGCCATCAGCAATCAGCCCATCATCGCATCTTCTGTTAACCGTCTTCAAGATCAGCCAAGAGGATGGTGATGATGGCGCCGACGTGCCCCTCCTCGCATCGGCCCCCTTTAGTTTTCCTGTCTGTGATCAGATCGGTCACAGTCCCTCCTTAAGTGTCCGGGTTCGCCGCAGGACCAGCAGGTGGGCACTCCTCGTCTCCGTCGCTTGGGTGACTTCGGTTGACGTTCCTCGACGTCTGCCGCCGCGACGCTCCTAATCCAGTGCGATGCCGAGACATTCACCGTCAACTTGGCTGCCTCCATCCTGAGGGCCGCCGCCAGAGCTGCGTTGATGGTGCGATGCTCTGCCAAGAGTAGCTGTTGTCTGATTTCGGGGTCTCGAACTCCGCTGCCGAAGGTGTAGACTGCCTCTCCAGCGATGAAGTTAGGTGGTAGGACCCTGAGGGCCTTATGGGCCAGTTGTTCCACCTCCATCGCAAATTCTAGCAGGGACTCGCCTGGCTGTTGGACCCTCGTTTTCAATTGGGTCCTAAACGCTGCCGCAAGTTGATGGTCACCATAACGTCCCTCCAAGGCCGCCATTATCTCAGCGGCTGTCCCATCTTCTGGAACGCTGTGAAGAATCTCCGACGCCTGTCCCTGAAGCGCGGCCAGCAGCTGGGTAGTTTTTTCTGATGGCATTCACCCATTGTGCTCTGCGATAGCCTCGAACTGGCGACGGAAAATCGCCCAAGACGTCGTACCGTCGAACTTCGGCGTCTTCACGTTCGAATGTCTGGCTGAAGGTGATGGTTCCGGAGGGTCACTATATACGGGGTCCTCAATTCAGTTGCCAATTGTTGCATGGCCCGTTGAACTTCCTCGGCGATTATCCGTTTCTGTTCTCTGGCCTGGCGATCCACTAACGCGAGCATGTGCTTGTTTTCTTCAGCATGTTGGTCCATTAACACACTCGTCTGCTCTTGATGGTGCTCGAGAGCGCGAATTTTGCTGTCAAACTGGTCTACATCCTGTCTCAATTCGGCTACTGAAACAGTAGTTTATAGTTTAGTAAAAATTCTTGTTTAGATTGTCAAAATCGGCTTTAAGTTCGTCTTTCACGATGGCGGCAATTCCATCTACGTGGGCCGAAACGCTTCCACTTTGCTTAGTGACGTCATCTTTCACTCCGCTTATGTCGCCTTTCACTCCCCTTATATCGTTCTTCATTTCTGCTTTTACATCACTTATGTCCTTTTTCAGTTCCGCGATGGCTTGCAGGATCTGCTGTAGGTTCTCCATTATGTCGATAAAATCCCGCTTCTGACACCAATTTGTAACTTTTACTTCAAACAAGAAAGTAATTTTATTCTCACAACAATAATCACTTTCTATAATTGAATGTAAACACTCCCGTCAACAATGGGATTTCCACTCCACACAGTAACACAGTATTCGTTATTGCACTCCACAGACGACAATGACAATTTACTTGGATTATTGAGAACAACAATGTACTGCTAATCTTAACTAATCTTCACAAAGCACTATTTACAACACAAAACTGTCAGTTCACAGTTCGTTTGCCTTGGCTAGTTCTTCTAGCTCAGTCACTCGAGTTCACAGTATCTCGAACCCCAGACCTTCAGGGACAGTCCACTGAACTTCGAACTCAGGTCCCCAAACTGCGGTCCAATGCACTCAAACTCAGGACTTCCAGCGACAGTCCACTGGCCAGGACGCTCCCACAGTTACGGACGGACACACTCAAGTCGAACTCCGGTCTCGAAGCTGGCTTCTTTGCTACACAAGACTGACTGCCTTGCTGTCCAAAACTAGCAACGACTGCAACATCAACTACTGTTAGCTCACTTGCGTCTCCTATTTATAACCAAAACATAGTTTCTAGAGAGTACGATGCTGGAAATTACTACAGATGCTGATAAGATGGCGCCTCTCGACTTCTCTGGATTTCTCCCTCAGTTGCAGGACCATTACTTCCCCCTCTCTGCGCGGAACAGCGTGCCGTCTCCTCGCGCCCCCTCTCTTCTGCCGGACGCGCACGAAGTTCCCAGAAGCGCCGAGAACATTCGGCCTGCCGTCACAATATAATGGCCCAGGAACCTTACTCTTTATACATGCAAGGGCTATGTGTATCTTCGGTTCTTTCTGCAAAGTCTTCAGAACTCTTCCTCTCTGACAATGCAATTGTACTCAAAGACTGCGAATCTTTCTCCTCTTCGGTGTTACTATCAATCTTCTCATGGTCTCCGGGGCTCGCAGTGGGTTGAGCAGCCTCTTCCCACTCCATGTGACTTGGCCCTGCAGAATCTGTATAAAACAAAACAACAGAAAATATATAATTATAAACTAACAGTAAGAGTAAGTAGGCCTATAACACCACGAATAGAGGTTGCAGTTATGGGATCTACTAAGCGCAATATGGGATTACATATCTTTTCCTATAAATAACAATTACAGAATCTCCAATTATGACAGAATTTATGAGTATAGTTCTGAAACACTGAAATTGCATATCTCACCTACTTTCGAGAAGTTATCATGGCTTAGGTTACATGAGAGGAGAAATCTGCACTCCCTTTCTCTCCTATATCGAATTATGCACACTTCATCCCCCTATTATTTATTCGCTCGTTTTCATCTCTCTCTCGCTATCATAATATTAATACTCGATCACAACGCGATAACACGCTAGAAATTCCACTTCACACATCATCTCCGTATTCCTCATCTTTCACTGTTGCTACCTCTCGTCACTGGAACTCTCTGCCGCCTGAAGTCAAGGGCTGCCGAACATTGAAATCTTTCAAATCCAAGTTAGAAAATTATCTTATGACGAGTTTCCAAACTAACTTACTATTATACAAGTGTTGTATTGCATGTTTCCACGTATTCACTTTTTTTTTCCCTTACTGTGTATACTTAAAAATATTGTATTCATCGTATGCTTTGTACTGCACTATTTTATTACTACTATTAGTATTATTATTACTATTAGACCTAGTATTATTTTATTATTATTATCATTACTATTCTTATTTATTATTATTATTATCATCATCAGTAATTCTCTTATTTTTTATACTTTGTAGTGCTCATTTATTTTTGATCTGCTGTTCACATTTTATTATGCTTTTTTCTTTCCTTCTCTATGTTATATATTATGTCTGATTTCTTCTTACTTGTTGTTTACATTTTATTATTATTATCTTATTCAGTTTTGTGTGTACTTTGTAAATTTGTAGTGTTTCTGTAACGCAGTTTTTACTCCTGGTTGAGTGTTAGAGAAGGCCGTATGGCCTTAACTCTGCCAGGTTAAATAAATCATCATTATTATTATTATTATTATTTTTATTATTATTATCATCGTTGGCTTACTTTAAAAATCTTATAACTGCATTTCAGGAAATTGCACAAAAGAATTCATTATTTTTATACCCCAGCTAACAATTGCTATATACAAAATGTAGAAGCATTTCCATACTAACGAGATGTTACCAGCAGAAGCATTTTAAAAATAGTTACACAAAGATTTCAACATTCCGGAAAATCTGGACTTAGTTTTAGAAGTAAGCCGATGATACCTAAAAAGTATATGATTAAATAAGAATCCTTGACTTAATGAAGATAGACTGAACTTTGCAACGTATGACTCCTCTATTCAGATGTGTCCGGAGGGTAATTGTGAAATACTGATCTTCAAAATAGTCTGCACACACCCGAAAGTTGTTGTACAATTTCTTGGGCACATTCACCATTAGGTATTCTCTGCCAATTGCTTCTGGCCATGCCTTGCATTTGAAATCAAAAAAAGGGAATAAAATATAAATATAAATGATGAGCACAGCGACACCATTTCGTGGTACTTTGTAAAATCACTCGGATAAGCTAGAAAATGAAAAGAAACTGCTCCAATGACCTTGAAGGTAAAATACTAATTATTACTCCATTTGTAACGTATTTTTGGAGAAAAACACTCATAATTTACGACAATATTTTAATAGCAAAGCGAGAAAAGTTGCAAGCTCCAAATTATAATTTAGAGGAACAAAAATAATGTCGTTTGCAACTTTTTCCAGCTTAGCTATTCATTTGTAAAAATACGATGTGAATCAAACAAATTTAAATGTAGGCCTAATAAAAAATTAATATTGTCAGGCCTTTCATATGCCGAAAATTTGTAGTAAAACTGTGTACTACTTACTGCACCTGTTCATCAGGTAAGTTATTGTTAATTTAGACGAATACATACTACATAAATTATATATATATATATATATATATAATTTAAATAATAAAGTGAGGAGTGTAAGGATATACATATATATACACATATATAACTTAAACATAAGTATCCGGCAATTTATGTAATTCATCATGATGCACGTCTCTAGGAAAATCTACAATACATCAAATTAGTTTAAATGAAAATATTAATACATTGTAAATGAAAACTCACTTTTCACTATCTCCTGGTATTTTGAAGAAATGTTGGCCATTTCTTCGGGTAGCTGTCCTTCCGATTCTTGCACTTGAAATATTCGCATTTAACATGTGATCAGTGGCGTAGCATGAAATTTTGAGCAGAGGAAGCTAACTCAAGTTGTCTTTCATGCAATATGAGAAAACGTATTACAAAAATACAGTCTTAAAATAAATAGTAGTCAATTTCAAGTCAGCAGTCGAAGATTGGTTGGAACGCCGTAAGTAACACCAATAAGGCATGACCTGAAATGATACGTAGTAAAATATGATTTCACGGTTTACACATATCTCTAACAAATAGACACGTATACGTATAACATTAGCTCACTCCCTGTCATACTTAGAGAAATCACAATATTAGTATCATTACGTAAGTATGCGTCTGTCTTTTGGTTGTGTCCTTCATTGACAGCAAGGGAGTCGGTCATTTGTTTTTTAAATCACACTTTTGTTTGTAAGTCAGTCTTGATAATACAATTGTCCTAAAAATATTCAAGTAAATTAGTGTCAGGAACTGTTATTTCGCTCATTATTTATTATATCAGCCACAAAGCACAGTAACACTTCAACTGAACACAACTGACGAAAAGGGATAATTCGGAAACTACTTATTTTAAATGTTAAAGCTAGCTTCTTGGCTTCTTGCGAGCCTTAAGAGCCTTAGGGTAGTTTAGTTACAAAAGGATGGAAAATCTGCGGGGTGGATTACACAGAAGAAACCAGTCTGCTTGGAAGCTGGTGTGTGCAGGCTTCTTGTTTACTGCTGCATCACAAATCATCCTAAGCTGCCGCATCACAATATTTAACGCGTAAATATAAATTCTATTAATATTAATAAATAATTTTCTCCATAAACTGCAGGTTTATTATGAAATTATTATTAACTGGGGAAGCTAAGCTTTTTAGCTTACATTGACGCTACGCCACTGCATATGATGGCATTTTGAGTAACAGCACAACACGCCAAACAAATTCAAAATGTCTTCCCTCTTGTGTCTTCTTTTGCCTTGCTTGTCAGGACTGACAACTTAAACCAAAAGCACGCATGCTCATTTTCCATTTCTTGAAGTCTGAATTTGGTGGTGGAATGTTGGTAGGAAACAATGGTAGAGCAAATAGTGTTGGGTAAAAGAGTTTAGCAGCGGTTAACAGGGAAAAGGATAGGAATGAACCCTTCTGTTGTATTATAAGTCCTCTTGTCTTACCAGTTCTTAGACAGAGGGATGTACAAGAATCTATTCTGCACTTCCAATGTTCAATTAAACAGGCATTTGGACATTATAAACACACTTAGCACAAGGAAAAAACACAATTTATTGTCAGTGTCTATTTTGACAATTGTAACATAAGAAACAATAGACTTACTCATTTATAATTCACAAAGAAGTCGTTTGTAAAGAATCATTTATTTACATGATTTGAATAGTGTGTTTCAAGAAAATATTGCAGTAATTTCGAAACAACAAAAAACGAACACTGTATTTCATTTTACGTAGTAGGTACAGATTATTTCAAAGTAATACTCTTTCATTGTTCGTCAAGCATTATTGGGACCATTGGTGCGCAAATGTTAAAGAAAATATTTTACTCCCAATGACATGCAATAGGACATTGTGAGGCTTATACACTGGAATCACTTCCTTGCTGTATTTAATATAAATTCACATTATTATTAATAAACTGGATAGTCTAAATTAAGCTTGAATTTAAATTTATACATACTTTATTTGGAAAATGGTGAGAGCAAGTATCAGCAAGCTGGGAGCATTGCTGATATGAGTTAAAAGAATAGTTCAAAAGCTGTGACGCGAGGACATTTTCTTTATCTCAGGGTTAAAGATTTATTAACATAAGTGTATTAACATAATACGCTAACATGACATGGAAAATTCGCCATTATATATTTTTTCTAGAAAAATTTTCTGCCTTACAAATAGTTGCTTTCTTGTTCCCTTACATTCTCAATAGCTTCACATGTATTCCTCACTCAATATTCTCATCACTTATCAGCTCATCAAATAAAGGTCGTAAGTCGTCTAATCTTTGATGGCTGTGTTAGTACAGAATCCAAAACAACGCTTTTGTCATGATTGTCTCGCTGTGAGAGTACTGATTAAGAAATAAGAGCTGGCGAATATATTTTGAGAACTTTTTCCATTAGAAGTCTCATAATGTCCACATTACCCCATTTTGCAGCAGCGAATATTCGACTTTCAACAATATTGTTACATGCATTAACATCACCGCCTTATTAGGAGACTCACAATATCCACATTACCTCCTCTTGCAGCAGCGAATATTGGACTTTCACAGATATTGTTACATGCATTAACATCAACGCCTTATCTATTAGGAATCTCACCATATCCACATTACCTCCTTTAGAGCAACGAATATTGGAGTTTCACCAACATTGTTACATGCATTAACATCAGCGCCTTTATCCATTAGAAGGCTCACAATATCCATACTACATCCTTTTGCGGCAGCGAATATTAAACTTTCACCAAAATAGTTACACGCAATAACGTCAGCACCTTTATCCATTACAAGTCTCACAAAATCCACATTACCACCTCTTGCAGCAACGAATATTGGAGTTTCACCTACATTGTTACATGCATTAACATCAGCGCCTTTATCCATTAGGAGTCTCACAAATCCACATTACCTCCTTTTGCAGCTACGAATATTGGACTTATACCAATATTAACATCAGCGCCTTTATCCACTAGGAGACTCACAATATCCAAATTACCACTTATTGCAGCAGCGAATACTGGACTTTCACCAATATTGCTACATGCATTAACATCAGCGCCTTTATCGATTAGGAGTCTCACAATATCCACATTAACTCCTCTTGCAGCTGAGAATATTGGACTTTCACCAAAATAGTTACATGCGTTAACATCAGCGCCTTTATCCACTAGGAGACTCACAATATCCACATTACCTCCGCTTGCAGCAGCGAATATTGGACTTTCACCAATAATGGTACATGCATTAACATCAGCGCCTTTATCAATTAGGAGTCTCACAATATCCACATTAACTCCTCTTGCAGCAGCGAATATTAGACTTTCACCAAAATTCTTACAAGCTTTAACATCAACGCCTTTATCCATTAGAAGTCTCACAATGTCCACATTACCTCGTTTTGCTGCAGCGAATATTAGACTTACAAAAAATTCTTACACACATTAACATCAGCGCCTTTATTCATTAGGAGACTAACAATATCCACATTACCTATTTCTGCAGCAGCTAATATTGGACTTTTACCAAAATTGTTACATGAATTAACATCAGCGCCTTTATCCAATAGGAGGCTCACAATATCCAGATTACCTCCTGTTGCAGCAGCTAATAATGGACTTTCACCAATATTGTTACATGCATTGACATCAGAGACTTTATCCATTAGGAGTCTCAGAATATCCACATTACCTCCTATTACAGCAGCGAATATTGGACTTTCACCTCTAACATTACATGCATTAACATCAGCGCCTTTATCCAATAGGAGGCTCAGAATATCCATATTACCTCTTCTTGCAGCAGCGAATATTGGACTTTCACCAATATTGCTACATGCATTAACATCAGCGCCTTTATCCATTAGGAGTCTGACAATATCCACATCACCTCTTTTGCAGCAACGAATATTGACTTTCACCAAATTCACGCATGCATTAACATCAGTGCCTTTATCAATTAGGAGTCTCACAATATCTACATTGCCTCTTCTTGCAGCAGCGACTATTGACTTTCACCAAATTCACATGCATTAACATCAGTGCCTTTATCCATTAGGAGTCTGACAATATCCACATCACCTCTTTCTGCAGCAGCGAATATTGGACTTTCACCAATATTGTTACATGCATTAACATCAGCGCCTTTATCCATTAGGAGTCTCAAAATGTCCACATTACCTTCTTGTGCTGCAGTGAATATTAGTCTTTCACCAAAATTCTTACATGCATTAACATCAGCGCCTTTATTTATTAGGAATCTCACAATATCCACATTACCTCCTGTTACAGCAGCGAATATTAAACTTGAACCAAAAAGGTTACATGCATTAACATCAGTGTCCTCATCCATTAGAGTCTCACAATATCCACATTACCTCCTCTTGCAGCTTGGAATATTGACTTTCACAAAATCGTTACATGCATTAACATCAGCACCTTTATCCATTAGGAGTCTCACAATGTCCACATTACCTCCTCTTGCAGCAGCGAATATTAGACTTTCACCAATATCGTTACAAGCATTAACATCAGCGCCTTTATCCATTAGGAGTCTCACAATGTCCACATTACCTCCTCTTGCAGCAGCGAATATTAGACTTTCACCAAAATCGTTACATGTATTAACATCAGCGCCTTTATCCAATAGGAGTTTCGCTAAATCCACATTACCTTGTTTCGTAGCAACGGATATTGGACTGTCACCAAATGTGTTACATGCATTAACATCAGCGCCACTATTTATTAAGAACTGCACAACGTTCACATGGCTACCAGAAACTGCATAATACAAAGGTGTTTGTTTATCTCTGTATCGTATGTATTAACATCTGCACCTTTCTCAACTAGCAAGCTCACCATTTCTAGAACACCGCTGTAAGCAGCCCATGACAAAGGTGTTTTGTAATTCCAGTCTTTTGTTTCTAAACGCTCTTTGACAGTATATGCTGAAGACTTCTGAGTTTTTAGATAAAGTAGGGGGAGAGCCCACCAGAAAGTCCTTTTCTTTATAAATCCTTGCGATTCTTCAACCTCGAGCAAAAACTCGACCAGCTTCATTTGTCCCGCAGAAGATGCTATGTGTAGCATTGTGGTAGTAACATCTCTCCCACACCCATTAACACTAACGTATGTTGTAATGGGATGATTCACACACATGCCACATTTAAACATCAATTTCGCAATATTGATATAGCCCTGTAATGCAACAATTTTCAAAATTCTGCACAAAAATTCATTACCCTCTTCACCCCTGATCAATACCATAGTGAATATCATGTCACTACTTTCAGCACCTCTACCTAGCAACATGTCAACAGCTGACCACGCTTGTATCTTGTCAGCAAGTGTCAGGGGTCGCCAGTGGAACACACCCTCTTCAGCCTTATAATCACAATGATTCTGCAGTAATAGCTCCATGATTTCATACTTGGTTTTATTTGGTGAAAAATCAAGACTTTCATTGTGATCGATAACTCCCAAGTGCAGCGGTGTCCTCCCACCCTTATCCTTTACATTCACATCACATTCAGGGGATGACAACAATTCGAGAACATTATCTTTGTCTTCATTTAGAATGGCAGTATGCAATTCAAATCCTTCTGCTAGAATCCTATCAAAAAATTCTCTCACGATTACGAATTCTTCTCTAAATAATATCTCTTCTATATATTCTCTTTCATCTTTGAAATATTTTGTGAACCACTTCGCGGCAAAGAACTCTAGAAATGTTCTGTGAATGAACATTGCTGTGGAATTTACAATTTGAGCAACAATTCCACCCTTCTCTTTTGCTTTCCTAAATCGGTCCTGGAAATCTTCAACTCGACTCATAACATCACTGGAGAAATGTAGTTTGTTAAAGTCTGCAGTCTTCAGCAAGGCATGCACAGCACATGCCATATGGTCTTTCTCATACTCTTTCTTCTGCAGCTGCAGTGACTCAAGCTGCACCAGATTTGTTATCGGTTCATCTAATCGACCCTTCTTGCAAGCAAAGATATTAAACTTTCTATCCACGAATCTGTTATACAGTTCCAATAAATCCAATCTGCGGTCAAACTTCATCTCACGTGACTGACAAAAATTAGAAGCTTCACTACTAAATACTTCAGCCAACATGAAAGTCTGCAGAGGAATTTCTGTGAATTGGCCAAGTTTATCACTTAACGAATTCCCTGTCACTTCCAACAAATTAGTAATAAATATGTCTAAGTCATACTGACCAACATTTATATCATTCCAAAGTTTAGCAAGGAAATCACGTTGATCCTGTTTTGTGAAAGGCTGTAGTTCAAATGAAAGACAGGAGAACTTTTCCTCAAGAGTGTCCTTCATTAAAGTACGAGAAGTGATCCAAAGCTGTTTAAATTTACATTCCATGATAAGTTGTTCTAACATGTGCAATACCTTCCCTGCATAATCAGGGCTGATTTCATCAAACCCATCTACCAGTATCACAATATTGCCACCATGATATAACTCGTGTTTGAACAGTGATGTAGCGAAGTCACTCGTGAACGTTCCTGCTTGTAACAGAAGTTCAACTGCTGAATCTCCACATTTACTCAGGTAATCCGTGTGTTCATTCAGAACTACAGTGACCACCCAACATGCAGGGTCATGTCGCTTGAATTCCTGAGCTAAATTCAAAATTTCTGTTGATTTTCCCATTCCAGGGTAAGCCACAAGCAACTTGACCTTGTCAGACAGCAGCATCACTTCCTGCAAGCTTCTGATCGAGGTCACATCCATTAAGTGAGACTTAATATAGGACACATTTCCTTTGGACTCTTTCCAAATAAAATCAGTTTCTTCTTTATGAATCCAATGGACTCTTTCAAATACGTTTTTGGCCTTGTCGAAATCCTCTCTTCCTCGAATTACAAAACAGCGACACAGACCTCCTTCAGAATGTTTCGATTCGTCAAACATTTCTACTTCTCTCCTATGAAGGACTACTTTGCTCAGAGCCTGTAGTGATACTCCACTTACAACTAAGCAGTCTCGATCATCAGAAAAGATTGTCTCACTTCACGTGTGCTCTACTAAAAAGTGTACGAGGTATATAGTGTTGATTTTGTTGAGTCAGTTTATCTCCAATAGTTTCTGCAACTCCAGACAAGATCTGAGTTAGAATCTCAGCAGTCGCTATTTTATCAAATGCTGTGTTGTCAACTAATGTATTAAGTTTGATGAAATCACCTTGGAAATTTATTTTGCAATCTAATATTTGTTTCCTTGATTCCTCATTCAGTTGCCCAAAACGAAATTCGTCTTTGTGACTGAGAGAATTTAATTCCCTCCCCTTCTCACTGTCATGAATCAGTACAAGGGTGTTTCCTGAACCTAAATTGTGGGTGATCTTTTCCATTGTCTCAACCCAGCCATCAATTACAAGTACATCACACCCAGGCCACAGACCCCACAAGGCCAACACTTCACTCATTCTCTCCTCCAACAAGTTGGCATCTACCAGAATCTTCTTCTCAATGCTTTGGTGAACTTTGAGACAAGTGAGAACATTAGAATTCTGAACACTCAGAAGTCCTCCGCTCTCTGGTAACTGCTGTCTAAATACGTTTAACTCTCTTTCATCAAATTGCAGATTAAATTTTGCGAGCTGATCTACTTTTTCTCTATTTAAGTCACCAACACTGCACTTCACCATATTCTTCCAAAACTCAACATTTTCCATGAGGTAAGTTCCTGGATATTTCCTCCAGTTCTCTATATTAGTCAGAAATGCCTGGAACTGAGAATCTGTCCCTAGCGCCCTAACAAGTTCAGTTTTGATTAAGGAATCAAGCTCCTCCTGACTTGCTTGCTCTGTGTAGAACCTGAACTGATGGAGGAACTGGTTGAAGTTACGCTCGTTCTTCAAAGTGGGGAAGTCATTACCGCAGTAACGCTTGCATTTCCCTTCTGTCATGAGGACAGCATGGAAGTCAGTGTCAACACCTCCATCCTCATCCAGAGCTGCATTTGTGTAAACAACAAACTGCGCGTTGCTGAACGGACCCCAGTGCTGTAGGTCCGGATCCAGTCCCCAGTACTTCCTTGTCTTCAGGTAAGAACAGTAGTGCTCATGGATTTTAAAGATTTGGTCTATCATATATTTTCTCCTTTTTTCTGCATTCTGTGTTCCTTCCTTGTGTTTCAACTGTACCAACACCGTGTTACCATCTACTCTAAGTATTAAGTCATCAAACTTTCCAGCTGCCTTCATGTTAGTTGCAATACAAAAGCTCTTTCTGTTATTGATGAGTCTAAGAAAGACAAGTCCAGGCATTTTCACTTCATACAGGTATCCTGCATTGCCGCAAGACCCGATAGTCTTCTCATAATCCTGTAACAGATCAATACATAATGAGTACGCACTGCTGACGCTGTCACCACCACCACCACAACCACTACCACCATCATTATTATTAATCATACTTGTCGACAGCAACATATATGTTGCTATGAACATATAAGGCATAAAAGACAAAAAATATGAAATATACGTACATAAAACTGTAAATACCAGTGCCAGCAGGATGAATCCTCTGGATTCAAGAGACCATTTAGTTCACAATTGAGTTATGCCCAAATAACCAAGAATGAATTTTAATAATATTAATTAAAATAGCCAGTAAATTTAAAGCAAAAAGTGTTTTAAAAGTCACTGTTATGTTGAAAATTCCCTCTATTTCCCACCAGTTACTGTCAAAATCTTTTAATTTGTGAAAGTGAAAATCGTCACTAGGCCTCCAAAATACATTATCTTTTCTTTTTTTGGCAGGAGAAAGGAAATAGGATTACCATTTAAATTCCCTTGATTCTGAAAGCCATTTCTGGTATAATTTCAGCAATTACAAGATAAATTTACCTCTGATTGAGGTTTTGGCTGATATCTATATCTATTATCAGGCAGTACTCACTTGACAACATGTGTCAGAGGAAGAACAATTGTTTGTATGCATCTAAAATCCGATTAGTGGAATATGTAACTAACCAGTGTTGTATGCATTGGAGGAAAGGAAATAGCCAGCCTACCCCATTATCTCCTGGCCTAGTTGCCTCATGAGTGATGCCATATTGGTGTTACTTACGAGGTTCAAACCTGTCTTGGGACAGTTGACTAAAGAACAACACCAACGATTACAAGATAAATTAAGTTACACCGAAAGTAGCTTTGAAAAGACGATTATAGGGAATTTGAATCTATAATATTTTCCATCTACAAGGAAAAAGTCGAACATTTCTTGTATAATCGATATACTTTATCGTTTATGGACACCTATGACGATGGCAATATCTCAATAAATTTCAACAGACAACAAAATCACAGAAAATTAATCTGATTAAGCTCAAACTATTATTTTATAGAGTAGAATCAATACCAATAGAGAATGTAATAAAGAATATTTTTTCCTTTGTCGTATTTCGAAAGAATGGACGGTTTTCGTGTAAATTAAATAAACAGTACTGCAAATTTGTTGCCTAATAAGACCATACGTGGCAACACTGATCAGTTGTTATCAACTTTCTTTCGATACAGTAGAGTAATCAAGGTAGTCAAGGTCGTCTTGGCCCGGTATTACGCGATCTTGAGAGAGAGAGGGGCAGGGGAGGGGCAGGGGGAGGGAGGAGGGAGGGAGGAGGGCGAAAGAGAGGGAGATGGAGAGAGGGGGAGAGATGGGGAGGGGGAGAGAGAGAGAGAGTGTGTGTGTGTGTGTGTGTGTGTGTGTGCAGTTCTTCCATAATCAATTGAGAAACTTGAGAAGAATGAAGTGTTGTTAGGCATGAAACCTCACAAGCTTCTTCAGCCAGCACAAATACGTTAATTGTCTTTGCTATCAGCAATGAAAAAGTTCCTAGAACAATATGAAGCCCTTAAACTTTATTTTCAAGCACAACACAGAAACATTTTCTGGTATCCTCTACACAAAAATACTTGTTAATGAAGATAACTTTTGCTATAATTTTCCAATTTCTTCTGAGAACCACAATTAAGAGCATGCATATCTTTAAATAACAAAGTATGTAAGATCACTTGATTTTAGTACTGTAAAGATTTCAATGTGTAAATTCATTATTAAAATTTTCATCAGTATATTAGTGTCTATGTTCTTCATTTATTTCTTGTTAGGCACGTAGAGATCATATGCAGAAAAAGAAGACTTGAGAAACTAGTGAAAAGATACAGGTGTTGGTGAAATCTGAAAACTTTGTTGTTCAAAAGTTGGTGAAAAATTATTTTCTGAACTGACAACATTGCTTGGTTCACCACGCTCCTGGCAGTATCATTGTGAGGTTGCAATCGACCGTTTCTCTCATGAAGACAAGAGTTTGAGGTATGTGCACTAATACGGTTTCTATGGGCAAAACAATTAATGGCAGCTCCAATTCATCGTGAGATTACTGCACTATACGAGAACATTATGAATAACAATACTGTGACACATCCATGATGAAGAACGAAAGGGCACTGACATTCCTTCAGCATTACGAGAGTGATGTTTTTCGAACAGATTTTCATGGGTGTTGAGACGTGGGTTCGGTACTTGAACGTGGAAAAAAACGACAGTCAATGGTGTAGGTTCACACCAACTCCACTACGAAACCACAAAAATGTCTCCATACATTTTATTTATTTTGTTGGGTTATTTTACGACGCTGTATCAAACTCTCTGGTTATTTAGCATCTGAATGAAATGAAGGCGATAATGCCAGTGAAATGAGTCCGGGTCCAGCACCGAAAGTTACCCAGCGTCTCCATACATTTTCAAAAAAGCTCATAGCAAATGTCATTTGGGACAAGAAATGTGTAATGTTGGTGGATTTCATGGAATTAGGCACAACAATAAACTCTGGCGTGTATTGCCAGACACTAACCAAACAATTCAGAACAAACGACATGGCATGTTGAGTTCTGGGGTTGTCTTGTTCTACGACAATGCTCGGTCGCATACTGGCTCATGCAATCAAACAGTCCTGCATCAATTCCAGTGGGGGTCTTCATCTGCCGTATAGTCATGACTTCGCTCCGAGCGACTACCAACTGTTCCCAAACATGAAGACATGGCTTGGATCGCAGCGGTTTCAACAGATGAGGAGCTCAAGGAGAGCGTCACTGTGTGGCTACAATCACAGGCACTTCATTTTTATGCAGAGGACTTTCTAAGCAGTACGACAAATGTCTACATGTAAATAGAAATTATGTTTACATATTCGTGCATACATTAGTTAAACCTTCTGTATTTTCGCCTCTACACAAACGTCTATATTTATGTAAATTTATATCTGGCCCTAATTCCATATGCATCTTTCATTTTCTGTATCATGCATTCTGTACCACTTTTATCTTTTTCTGTAACTTGAACCTCAGTAAAATGCAGAGTGAATGTTACCATATGCCCAAATGGAATTTTAATCCCTTCGCCTTTCTTCTTCTTTTGTTTCTTTAATTATACCCTGTCCCATTTCCTTCGCTTACTTAAAAAAAAGTCATAATTGTTTTACCAACATTTCTTTTAATAACTGACTTCTTATAACATTTATATTGACAGAACTAATCATATTTTATTCTTGGTTCTTCCAATATCTCAAACCATTTTTCTATTGGCACACTATCATATATATATATTTTTGTAAACTATAAAAAGAATACTAAATAAAGATCTCTTTCTGCAGTCTTATTTCTTTTCTTTTTGTAATTCCTCCACCGGCTCGACGAAATGCGCAGATATCATAGCAATTGTCAACAATCAAATGATTGGCTTCATAATGGATCCAATTATGAGATTTAAGTCAACTGAATTACAACCACAAGAAGTAGATGTAGAAAAGAAAACATTATGAACCCTGCGTTACTGATCTAGAAGGGAAATACCACACATCTGTTTGTCACTGGGAAAGTAATTGGCTTGCTATTTCATGCAAGGGGCATTATCTCCAGATTTTGTATCAATTTCATTCATTGCTTCCATATTCATCTTTAGGAACTTCAAGATATAGCCATTAATGTTTTAAGACATTCCTTGTTAATTGTAAATAACCATTTTTACAGTATTATATATGAAAAATAAATTATTCTTGTCAAGGATAGCTGCCAAAAAATAAATTTTAAAAAGTAAAAAATTAAAATAAAAGTATCGTTGAGCTACAATTAAATCAGGTGCTATTACTGCTCGGCACCCATTTTTGAAGGGCAACTATCCTTTTTGGATTTTCCTCTCTCTTGGGAAGGGAGAATATATCATCTATATAAGATCCCTCTGACCAAAATATCCACTGTGTTCTTCCATATCTTCATATTCGTGTTGAAATTTTCTTTTAAAGCAGAATTCTATAATCTATTCGTTAATTGAAAACTGATACACCATGAGAAAGATAATTTCGTTTTAATTTGTTCTACATTTCGATAAAATAAAGTGTCACTCGTCATTCCTCTTTGAGTAAGACAACTATTGAAGAGTTCTCTCTAATAATAATACGAAAATATTTTGAGTCCATATTTGATTAATTCTGGTGCAATTCTTCCTACTTCCACACCCTCCATTTCTTTGTTTTAAAATGGCTCTTTTAGTTATCCTACTGTTATCCAGACTGGCTCCCTTTGTATCACAATATTCAATGGGAGTTCCAGGATTCTTTTAATTAACTGTCTGTAATATCCTTTCTATTATAATTCTGAAATTATATCTATTATATTTGTTGCGTCCTTATTGGTTGAAGGAAACGAATTTATTGCCAGATATACAGTGTAATAAATCTATCCTTAAATTATCTCACGCCAGTGGCGTAGTTTACCAACTACCAGTATATGTCTGTTTTTCCTTTCTCTTAATCCAATTTTAGATTGAATCATTATTTATATCTAAATTTCTATTTGTTTCAAATATATCTCCCATGATATGTTCCTTTTTAGTTGATTTTTTAACGACAACTAAATAACTATACCTTTAATTTACACATATTTTCAAAGGTAATGTATGAATATGTTTCTGTATTGTCGACAAATTTAGAAGTACGAAGTGCAAGTGCATTTGTTCATATATGAATGAATGAATGGTAGAATGAATAAATAAATAAATACATAAATAAATAAAATAAAATCAGACGTCATATTTAAAAGGACTAGGATTTTTTTCTTGTTGCCAAACTTTCAGAACGGCCCTGAGGTTCACTCAGCCTCCTATAAAATTGAGTACCAGGTCTTTCCCGGGGGTAAAAGGTGGCCAGAGCGTGGTGCTGACCACACCACCTCATTCTAGTGCCGAGGTCATGGAAAGCATGGGGCTCTACCTCCATGCCCCCCAAGTGCCTTCATGGCATGTTACGGGGATACCTTTCTTTTACTCACCAAATAGAATAATAAAATAGATAAAACAAAGTATATATATAACTCATATTATTCAATAAGATATTTAATTTAATAACACGTATTATATATCATTGGTCGGATTGCTCTTGGGCTGCTGCAAAATTGAATTTTTAGATAACAATAAAAAAAAAAAAGCTATAGAAATATTGTGATTGAAGAAACATAAAAATTACATAATATCTGAAATTAAAACACTCTTATTCTGACTGCATATTCTTTCTTAGTGAAGAATCACTTTTTTATTTCCATTCTTCATTTTATAGAATCCCGAAATTTCACTTAGCAGAGATAACGATCAAGGTCAATCAAGAATCGAAATTGAGTTAATAATGCCATCTTATAATGGAAAGGGAATACTATCATGTGGTCTAGCTAATTTTCTGTCAAAACGATCATAGTCCTCGAAAATGAGCATTGAAGTTTTCATGTACTTCAGTCCAATCGGTTCTGTGAAAGAACGATCTACTCTGTTTTTCCTCCTATGTTTTGCCGTATAATGCTGCAGCTTTGTGTTGCTGGCTTTCCAGCAATTTATGTAAAATGACATGAATGATAATTTCATTACTTTTCCACTGTTGAGTAAGAATGCAATGATTTTTTCGCACTAAAGTAAACAAGATCTTATTTGCAGCTTGTTTCATAGACATTCTTTCAGGCTTGTGTTAGTTGTTCCGGATGTTGCCTTAAAATTGAGTCGTAAGTGAAATGGAGATATTAGAAATAACAGAGAATATAGCTCTGTAGAATGTGAGTACAAAGAAAATATTTCTTTTGACATACAGTACTTCTAACTCATTGAAAAGAATACAGATCATGAGTCAAATTACAGGAGACACTTGTTTAAGTGTTCAGGATTGAGATGTTCCCAGAATATTTTAGTTGTAGAAAGGAGTAGATTAATGAGGGAATTAAATGTAATGGCTTCCATGATACATAGAATGCTCGCCTGACAGGACCTATCATTATATATACTATGAAGTCATACAAGAATATCCACTGATTTTTGTGAATCAGCCTAGTACAATATAAGTTTTGGATATTACAGAAGTGACACATGTATTTGCGATAAATTTAGAACCAATATATCTCAACTTGAATTAGAAACAAACAACGATGGGCTAAAGATGCAACTCAGACACACAATTTGAATAGATAAAAAACCGTATCTCACAACAACTCAAAATGAACTACATAAGAGGAAAGGAGATACTTTGTATGAGATAAAGCGTTCTGAATGTTTGGATACATTTGAAATCCAGAAAGTCTATGATTAAGGAAGCAGTTTGTATGGATTACCAGAAGAATCTTCCGATTCCTAAAATTTCAACAAGTGAAGCATATTACCGCAGGTAACTATAGCTTTTCGTGCTAAGTCAATACACTTTCTACTGTGAATGCTGTATTTCGTATATATGATGAAACGGTTTTGAACAAAGCGCCTGATGCAGTATGCTTAATGTTGTGGTATGTGTTTTGAAATTCTGCCTGAGTCTGTGCATGAATTCAATATGTTCTGTGAACCCTGTTCAGGACAGAATAACAAATTTTGTGATCCGATTCTTTCATAATGAAGAAATTTTATTGTCTTTCGGCAACATTTCCACAAAGAGGCCATTCGTACCTCGAGTGCAATAATAATATGGAATTTATAAACCAGAAGATATATGCTTTTCCTGACGACTAGTGACATGAGATTGCTAATGCTAGGAAGAAACCTGAACCATTCTTCATAATTGACTACAAGATAGAAGAAGTATTTTAAGGATGGGGAGAATTTCTGAATAGGTACTGCAAAAACAAAGCCTCTCGCCTAGAGGTCCATTGCAATGTAAAATGTAAAATAAGATACTAAAAGGTGTTCCTGATAATCATCAAGCGGATGATACAAAAGCTACATAGTGAGTTTCTATTTTATTTGTCAAATTTACTTCATCTTTAATTTTATATAAAAAAAATTAAATAAATTCATGGCGCTACAGCCCATGAAGGGCCAAGACTGACCAGCCGGCTGCTGGCCTCACGTCCACGTGCCGAAGCAGAGGTGGACGATCATCCAACCAGCATGGAGGTATCGCGTGGTTAGCACGATGATCTCTCCAGCCGTTATAGCTGGTTTGCGAAATCGGATTTTCGCTAGCTATCATAGCTCCCCAAGTGAATCACGATGCTGGGTGAGCACCGGTCCCATACACTGGCCGAAATTTCATGAGGAAATTTCTTCCCCCATGAGGATTCGAACCAGCGCGCATTCCGTAACGCGAGACCTAGGCAAGATGCCTTAGACGAGATGCCATGGCGCGGGACTTAATTATATTTATCGCATTTTAAATTCAAATGCTATTAAACATCCAAATTAGTCTATAATAGTCATTTTCTAACATTATTTCAATTATATTTCAAGCCACTGAAAAGAAATCAGAAGAACGATGCGAAAGAGTTAAAAATCTTCAATCGCTTTATATGATCGCATATTTCAAAACAGTAACATTCAATGACTTCCAAATAAAGAAGCAGTTGTGCAGTCCCGCAGTACAGCACCATTGATAGGAAAATGAGAATTATTATATTTTTAAATTATACATAAAACGCCAAAAACAAATTAAATTTTTGAGTTAGGAGTGGTGTTTCACTATAATGCACGCTGTATTCCATGTATCTCAAAGTTTTCTATTTGGACCTTGATTGTTCTTACTTTGGAAGTTTACAAATTATTTGTTTATATTGCATTTTCCATTGTTGCCATCAACATTTAGAACAAAATGTCATTGTATAATTAATAAGAAATCATCGTTCTTTACATTCCACTACGCCAATTTCTATTAAATACACACATAACTAAGTATTAAGTGCTTAAACTTTAAAATTCGTTTTTCTAGAAATTTTCTGAAATGGACCTTCATCATTATTCTCGTGTACTCTTCAAATGTTATTTGAAAGAAACAAGGGCAATATTATCAGGAAAATTTTCTCTGAGTCAGATACTTACCCGTTTCTTATGTGTGGCCATTTCTCTTTCCATTGACGATGCTGCAGACATCAACTCTACCTTTAACTTTATTTAATGAACCTGCAAACATCGATTATTATTAATTTTTGGTCAGTCCTTTGAGTTAGGAGTGGTGTTTCACTATAATGCACGCTGTATTCCATGTATCTCAAAGTTTCCTATTTGGACCTTGATTGTTCATACTTTGGAAGTTTACAAATTGTTTGTTTATATTGCATTTTAAATTGTTGCCATCAACATTTAGAACAAAATGTCATTGTAAAATTAATAAGAAATCATCGTTCTTTACATTCCACTACGCCAATTTCTATTACACACATAACTAAGTATTAAGTGCTTAAACTTTAAAATTCGTTTTTCTAGAAATTTTCTGAAACAGACAGACAGATAGATTGATAGACCTTCATCATTATTCTCGTGTACTCTTCAAATGTTATTTGAAAGAAACAAGGGCAATATTATCAGGAAAATATTCTCTGAGTCAGATACTTACCGTTTCCTATGCATGGTCATTTCTCTTTCAGTTGACGATGCTGCAGACATCAACTCTACCTTCAACTTTATTTAATGAACCTGCAAACATCGATTATTATTAATTTTTGGTCGGTCCTTAAAAAGAGTGAAGGAGAATGGCTGATGATGATGATTTTAGACAGATGGATAGATAGACACACAGCCAGGCAGGTGGATGGATGGTCGGACAAATAGACAGCCAGATAGATAGATGGATGGATGGCTGGATGGACGGAAGAACAGACAGACAGATAGATTGATAGATTTAATTGTTACATATTATTCTAACAGTAGTTTTATTGCACAGAATAAAGAACTTGTCCAATTCTTACGTTTAACATATAAAATGCAAATATGAAATATGCAGGCCTACAGAATTAATACCTTAATAAGAATAACATATTACACAATGCAATATGTTTATAATATAAAAGTATTAAAATATTTACACAGTACTGTGAAATGTGAAGAAACCATCCACAGAATTGAAAGTGTGAGACATTAAGTAATTTCTCAGTTATACCTTAAATAATGCGGGGTTTTGGTTATGATTCTTAAAGTCTTCAGGAAGACTATTGAAAATTTTACTGCCATGTGACGTACACCCCTTGACAGTATGATAAATTTGATGCTGGTATATGAAAATCATTCTTTCTGGGGTATTTATACTATGAATGGCTGAATTAGTTGGAAAATTTTCTTTATTACGTAAGAGGAAATTTATTAAAAGTATATGTACTGATTTGTTAACATCAAAATCTGTAATTTTTTTCTTAATTTTCTAGCCCTTGCTTCAACTATTATTCTACTTAGGCCTGCTCCTTTTTTAAATAAGAATGTATTTTTACTATCTGTAGAATTTCCCCAAAATATTATTCCGTAGGACATAATGGAATGAAATTAGGCAAAATATATTGTCTTTAACATACTGCAGTTTAGAAATTGTTGTAACGAGCTAATTGCAAAGCATGCTGAGCTAAGTTTGTGAGTTATTTTTTTATAATATAAATTTTTCCTGTTTAATATATTATCAATATGCAAAGCAAGAAATTTGGTTGTTGATGTTTCTAGTAGAGGTATATTGTAATGGTTGCGTGTAAAGTTTCAGGGATTAAATTTGAAGTGGTTTTAAATGGAATTATGTTAGTTTTTTAATGTTTAATGCTGGATTGTTCGTGTAGAGCTGACAACAGAAATCTAACATTTAGGAAATTGCATTATTTTCATACTAATAGCATGAAAAGTGACACATTTGGAGAATTCAGGCTTCACAGTCATATATTCAGAATACCCATACTAATTTCCAATAATGAAATGATTAAATACGTGACTCTCAGTTGTCGAAATGACTACCACATCGCTTTCAGGTCTTTTCGTCCATGAAATTTCATCCACTGGATTTTACGCCCACTTTTTTTTGTCCAGGAAAACTTGCCCACTCTTTCTCATCCATGTACTTTTGGCCCATAAAAATTTTCGTATTTCGAATATATGTACAGAGGTTATTTCGACCAGAAATTTTTTTCACCCATGACAATGCTGCGTGTACAATGTTAAGTTTCCATGACTACCTGGTTATTTCCTGGTGCAAAATTTGTAAGCGTACTTCAATTAGTGTCGCAATTGCTAAATTGAAAGATAATCGATACCAGAATCACCATCACTACAAGAGGCAGAGGCATGCTTGAACACAATGGACACCAGTACTAATACCACCGTCGAACAACAGAAATATCCAAAAGTACTGGCGCTGTATGAAACGTGAGATATGCAATGGGTCGTACATTAAGACTTTAATGTTTCTATACAAGTGACTATCATATCGAATACTGCGAAAATAAGACACACTCACGATATAAAACTCCTGACTAAAGATCAACTTTGATCGAAGATCGAAAAGTGAACCGAGTTCAGACACTTCTTCTATTGTATAAAACTTTTCTGCGATCGAATTACCTTGGTTCAAATGCAATCTAAGTTCACGTGAAAGGGATTTGGCAACATCGCATAAACAGGTGAAATACATGATGCTCGGACCATGTTACAAAGGTTTGTTTAGTGTTGCCAATCTAGTGACTTTAACTCTTTTTTAACAACAATTTCTTTTAACTTTTATATTGCTTAAATAGGGATTTAGGGACCTTTTTAGCATCCCATAGTGACAAAATTTAATCTTTCTTTGTTGATAATGAGAAATCTAGCGACTTTACAACTACTTTTTGGCGACTTTCCGTATTACATTCTGTTGGAGACACTGGTTTTTTGTGCTATGTAAATAATGGCGGACAATAAGAAGAAGGTTAACTGTTCTCAAGTTGTTATCATGTTATGGTGTTTGATACTGCTAAACATAATAAAGCTTTATAAAACGACAATTTTCCTTTAGTAATACAGTTAATTGAACATTTATGAATGTACCTATCATATCCATTAATAATTAGTGGTTGTTATAAACATAATATAATTATAGGTTATGTTATTTGATACTGCTGAACACAATAGAGCCGTATAGAATATAAGAATGTTTGTGTATTAAGGCAAGAAATTGAAAGAAATATATATAAATGTACCTAACATATCTATTAAAATGAATAATAATGGATATTTTATTTGCACAATATGTCACTCGTATATTTCAAACAGAAACGAAATAACTGAACTTGGATCATCTAACTTAATCGGAGAAATTTCTTCAGTCAAAGTTGACTTTAGTTTGAGACAAATTAATCTCAGATTAGACTTTATACACCACAAAATTCCAAGTTCAGCTGAAACAAGGACCAATTTAACCTCTGATCTAAGATTAAATGGTTTATACAATCGAGCCTCACGAGGAAAACTCTGCCACAATTACTGCTGAAGGTATTAATCATCACGCACCATGCATTACTGCGGAAATTCTTGGATCACATATGGAGGAAGATGAAAATTACTCGAAAATTGTGCAACTAAAAGGAGGGCATTCAGATTTTAGAAACCCGCTAGTAAAAATATCTGCTAAACCAAAATCAAATTGATAGTTCAAAACTTCTAAACATACACATAAGGATGAAGACAACATCCTACAATACCTATGCACAATATCGTACAAACTGAAGTTGCACAGCGAGGAGTATGTGGAAAGTAACATTAAGTATTGTTATGATTATTATAAATCAATATCCTATTTTAGTGTTACAAAACTGCATAAATAAATTGCAAATTATAAGCTAATAATCTGTGTAAAAAGTGTTACATTACCATGCATTCACACAAATAAATTAGCTACATAATACGCTTGTGAAAATTTATTATTGGACAAAAATTTTCGTGAGTGAAACATTCTTGGGCAAAAAAATTGTGTCTGTAATTGTTTATCAATGGGCGTAAATGGTAATGGGTAAAATGACCATATGGGCAATAAAGTTTATATGCGAGAGAAGACATCTAAGTGAAGCTACATTATTAACTGTACAGACAGACATTCTTTCATGAGCTTCTTTTCTTCATCTTCTGAGCTCAAAATCGAATGTCATAAATATTCCTAGCAAGGCTATTTTCCAAAACATATAATTTGTCAGTCCACTTATTTATTATTTTTTGGGAATTCCTCCAAAATGAAGAGCATGATGAAAGCAGTAAGAATATGGAGAGAAATGATTTGCTGGTATACACTTCTAGGTATTAGCAACATCTATGAGCAGGAGGAATTAAGAGCAAGAAAAGGCCATATGACCACAAAAAAACTTTTGTAAAGACACAGTGTCCAGCACAGCACATGAATGAACTAGATACTGCTGATACAGAAGATACCCAACCAATGGATCCTAAGGGCTGTCCACATTCCATGACACGTCTGCTACGGTTTGTGATGGTTAAGACGTAAAATAAGCTAATATTTACAAGATGCAATATTTAAAACATATGGCCTGAATATTGTTTATACTACGACAATCCCTGAAAATTGTAAAGACAACAGTTATAGAGCACCACATTCCTGTTTAAATGTTTTTAAGTTTATATGTAGCCTACTTTACAATTTTACAACATTTTAAAACTTCATGTTGTGCATATGCAGTGTGTCAGGCTTGAACATATAATAAAACACTCCGAATTTATTACTGGAAAACTATTTAAGACAGGAGTCGTCAGCATAGAGCACCCTGGGGCTAGCCTCTCTTACCCGCGGAAAATGCAGTGCACCATGGTGCCCTCATAGCTGCTAGCGGGTACGCTCTCTATATCTTGCTGCTGCACAAAGGTGCACGCGGGACAGCACCATTTACCCGTTGCACATTTCAGTGAGTGCTGATGACCACTGATTTAAGATATGTCCATATGGGCTTTACTACATAAACAGCAACTCAAAATGTTTGGTTTGCATGGGTTGCATGACGTCATAATACTTGCGCATGTGTATATTTCCCTTGGAAACAATGCGGCGTTAATTATGCCAGAAAACCAGACCTCAGAACATCAGAATATATCGATATTCGATTGTTTTATAAATTCTAACTTTCAGATTTTTTGAGAACAGACTGGATGATAAAAGCTTCTCAACCGAATAATAACACGCATTTCCCTTATTTATTCTGCGTTTAATTTCCTTCCGAGTATCATTTATATTTGTTACTGTTGCTCCACGATATTTGAATTTTTCCATCTCTTCAAAGGATAAACTTCCAATTGTTATATTTTCATTTCGTACAATATTCCGGTCAATAATAATAATAATAATAATAATACAAAAATTTTGTTATGTATAAGCAAAACTATTTATGTTTCGCGTTCCTATCCCTGGAAAATGTTTGTCAGTTATTCTTTGTTATCTTACAGAGGGAGATTCAGTACCTCTGTTAATATAGAAAAGACGATTGGGAAAAATATTCATACTTCTCAATGTAGAATGGCGATGAAAATATTTTAAAAATTGGAATAAATCAATGAGCGTTTTACATTTACTTTAAATTTTGGAAAATTATATTCTGCAATAAATATGTACATCTGAAGAATCAATACCACCACCTATGATTAAATTATTCTTAGAATTCCCAGCATCCATTTTACAAGAAATTTAAGGAAATAACGCATTCCTTGATGGAATCTGTTTTTCAGATGAGGCAACGATCCGTGTTTCCGGGAAAGTGCACAAGCAAAATTTCAGAATTTGAGGCATGGAAAAACCCATGAAACGCGTCCATACCACTATGTTTCTCCCAAAGTGCGCACTAAGGTAATTCCGGGTCACAGGACAGTTCTTCTTCGCTGAAAAAACCGTCAAGTCAAGAGTGTTACGCCTATAATATTGTCTAACACATGAGCAGAGATTGAGTATAGGTTGGACATCTGTCGTGCCACAAATGGTGCTCATACTGAGATGCTGTGGAAAACTTTTTTGTAGAAAATAACGGTCAAGATAGAGTATCCACTGGCAACTGAATGCATGTTGCACACTTCTATCACTAACAATGTGGCGCCATAAACCAATTTTCAATACTTTTATCACAACCACAACACATTTCAATTCTTATTGTACTGTACTATATATATATATATATATAATATAATTATTACTACATTAACACATTTACTATATCACAAAACATACACTGAACGTAAATGTAATTATTATGAAAGTGGCCATATTTTCTTCCTGGAATTACTATCCACTCCTATAGTCTGAGTCAGCTTACTCAATACCCTAAGGGTGAAACCTAACCATTTTTCCCCATTACTACATATGCTAGTGGATTGTGGTGATTTCTAGTTTGCAGGTTGAATTTTCTTTTGCCAACTTTGTTTCGAATTTCGATACTGACAAATACTACAAATGGTAGTGATTTTGTAACTGGTATGTTGGCAGCTGAGACAAACATCGATAATATTTGCTGGTACTGGAGTTCTAAGAAATTAAAATTGTACTAGTTTTCTGAGTCGGTTACTGGAAACTAGTGAAATTTGAACATACTAATAATTAAGTAATATCAGTATTAATATTAATACATAATAGTTATTTTACGTGTTGCGTTGTGGTTATAATTGGTAAGTTTTCGGAGTTAGTACTAATAATTTCATATGGTCAAACAAAATCCATTTTTAAGTTAGGTCTCGTGAGTCAATTGTTTAGTCAAACCAATGAATTTCGTATTGCCAGATAAAATACTTGACAAGTTGATCCCTTTCTTGAATAGTTTGCCTACGAAAATATGTTACAAAGTATTGAATTATTTAGAATAACCTTCCAACATAAAGTATAGTAAGTAAATAAGTCATTTAGTACGTAGGATCGTGTGATATCTGGTAACAGTTGGCAACACTGATAAACGTCAATGGATGCGTTCAGCCAGGACAGCGATTCATTTTTCCTGAGTTACAGCAGCTGTCAGTGGCTGAACGACCAGACTGCAAAATGTCCGCTGTGTTTACAAAGAAACACTCCATTGTTCTGTCTACTCCGGTACCAGTGGTTGATGTCTACCCCCTCCACTTTCGCTGGCTAGCAGCAGGCATGCAGCGAAAAAAAATTTCGCTACGAAAAATGGCGGCCGCTATTTCAGCGCTGTCGGCCAGCAAGGCGTTCAGTGCTGTCGCTATTTCAGCGCTACCTCAGCGCTGTCCCGGCTGAACGCAGCCAATATTTGTTGTTTAGGAACTGTTCTTATGTGACCCTCACTATACCAGATGGCTACCGATACCAGCAGCAGGGCCGGCAATAACTGCAAACGAAATTATATTAGATGTGAGGAATGTTATTACATGTGTGTAGTATTATGTGACAGGTTAGGTTAGGCTAGATTGTGTGTTTATTATGTAACAGCTTAGGTTAGGTTTGATTAGGTGTATAGTATTATGAGAAAAGATACGTTAGGTTCGATTTAGTGTGTAGTATTATTACTACGTTCGCGACACTGAAACCCACTGTTACATTAAGGAAATATGGCCTATTTTTCATTCACGCACGACTATTTTCGTATATCAGTAAGGTACGTAATTATGGCGCGATGCTTGGACTTACAGCTCTCCCAGTGATCACATCAATGTGTAGTAATCAATACTAGGTAATTTGCTAGGAGACGTCGTTACATATAGACCACTTTTACACTAAACCTACAATTTGTTTTTGCAAGATATACTAAAACCCTAAACTAACCTAACCTTTCCTGAATCTGTGACCTTACATTATTTTAGAGTTTTAGTATACTTTGCACTCACTAAATTTAAGTTTAGTGTAAAAGTGGTCTATGTGCAAAGACGTCAACCAGCAAATTACCCAATACTATAAAACCAAGGCCTTTTCAAGGTATTTTATCAAGTTCCTATAGTGATTGGGACATAAGTAATCTTCACCAAATAACATTTTGAGTCGCTGTTTAGGTAGGAAAACCCGTGGCAATGGTAAACTTTAGCGGTTCCTACTTAGGTCGTTATTGCACGCATGCAGGTACAACGGGATTCAAAAGCACCGCTATAATAAAAGAAGGCTGACGGTTTTATGTATGCAATTGACGGCGTAGTTTACGAAGCCGACACTAGAGTGGCATAAAAACCGCAATTATATGAATTTGTCAATGATTATATTTACACACAATGAACGTCTGTCACTTTAAACTCTCTTTTAAATGTCAGTCGACGGTTTAACCTCTCTTTTAAATGTCAGTCGACGGTTCGAACCCCGAAATTAAATTATTCTTTATTATAGGTATATAAAAGCGCAATTATATTAATTGTCTATGAATATATTTACACAATGAACGTCTGTCACTTTAACCTCTCTTTTAAATGTCAGTCGACGGTTTAACCTCTCTTTTAAATGTCAGTCGACGGTTCGAACCCCGAAATTAAATTATTCTTTATTATAGGTATATAAAAAGCGCAATTATATTAATTGTCTATGAATATATTTACACAAATGAACGTCTGTCACTTTAACCTCTCTTTTTAACCTCTCTTTTAAATGTCAGTCTACGGTTTAAACCTCTCTTTTAAATGTCAGTCGACGGTTTATTATTCTTTATTATAGGTACATAAAGAGCGCAATTATATTAACTGTCTATGAATATATTTACTTTAAATGTCAGTCGACGGTTTAACGAACCCCCGAAATTAAATTATTCTTTATTACAGGTATATAAAAAGCGCAATTATATTAATTGTCTATGAATATATTTACACAATGAACGTCTGTCACTTTAACCTCTCTTTTAAATGTCAGTCGACGGTTCGAACCCCGAAATTAAATTATTCTTTATTATAGATATAACACAATTGCTCGAAAAATGTAAATAAATTATATACAGAATGAACTTCTCCCTTTAAATCTCAGTTTACAGTTTGAACCAAGCGACGGCTATATTTTCCGAGTTCGAGCCCCGAAAATTAATTACTTTTATTGGGGGTATAATTCAATTGCTGTAAAAATCTAAAAACTTGTATACACAATAACGTAATAACACAGCCATTTTAAATTAACAAGCAAGCTGTTGTCAAAATTAGTAATGTAATAAATTTAACTGAAACTGTAGACTGATGTCTAAAGTGAGAGGGTAATTTTGTATACTTTTTTTTTTTTTTAGGTTTTTCCAGCAATTGTATTATATCTATAATAAAACAATAATTAATTTTCGGTGCTCGAACTCAAAGAAATATAGCCGTCACTGAGTTCAAACTGTGGACTGAAGTTTAAAGTGAGAGGGTAATTGTGCAATTTTTTTTTTTCAAGCAATTGTATTATACCTAGAATAAAGGATAATTAAATTTCGGCACTCGAACTGAGGAAATATAGCCGTCAGTGGGTTCCAACTGTGGACTGACATTTAAAGTGAGAGGTTCATTTTCTATACACGTTTTTTACATTTTTCCAGCGATTTCATTATACCTACATAGAGGTTCACAACCAGAGTGGACCAAGTTCATCTGGAATAGTTCTGAGATATTGAGTCTTCATTCACCTTCCATAGGAAATGCAGTCCTCTGTGGAGTAACAAATGAGTTATGGACTTTGTTTGTTATGGCAATGGATAAATCTAAGTTTTCTTCATCCGAGATTGTATTAATCCACAAACTGATCACGGGCGGACTTGGTCAACTCTGGTTGTGAGCCCTTCAAATTTAAATGTCAAATAAAATAATTAAAACTGAAGACGTATTCGATGGGCAAATGTGACTCTGAACCAAAAATAATAATTAAATCCCGGAGATCAAATATAGCCCTGACTGGGTTCAAACTGAAGACTGATATCAATGCTTTCTCGATCTAGACCAGGGGCCTGTTTCTCGAAACTCATGGACTACCATAATAATATTAGTCTGCACAGTAGTAATATTAGTTTATTAAATAAAATTTTTATAAAGTCTGTGATTCTAGAAACTACAAGGGTAAAGTAGTAGTTACCAGTTCACAGACTAGTAATATTGTTCGATTTCACCAGTTCATAAGTGTTTCTGTTTCTTAAAATGCTGATTTAGTTGATTATTCTAGTATTCAACAGGAATATTGCTACAAGACTCTATAAAGATTGGATGGTTTCTATATTATCAGTTACCAGTGACAACCTTTCTCAGATAATCAAAACAAAATATTGTAGTTATTTTTTTAATATGTGGTTTACTGGTTGCGATTCAAGTGATCAAGTTGTTGTGAGAAGAGCTAAAACTATATCCAGAAAGAGCAATTATTCCATTATGGGAGCACTGTTTAAATATAATGAACAGATTAGGTAAAGTGCTGAAAAACTTGAAGAGTTGTTAAATATAGTGAGGGACCTGCCATAACAAGACAAACAAATAGAAGTCATGCATTATGAGCAAAGCTTCAAATACAAGCTGCTCTACAAATTAGAATGTTGATTTATTTTCCAATGCCATCAGGTCTTTCTGTCCTAGACTAGCAACACATGCAGATTTTTTCCTAATAATCTAATACCAATTCATCAACTGCAGTAATTTTTGCTGGCTTCCCTCCTCCACTGTCAGTTCTTCTGACAGTCAACTTTAGCCTACAAATTAAATATAAAGCTACACTAGTTCATGTATAGATCAAATGTAAAGCTGAAAAAAAAAATAGCGAATTTTTCATCAAGTCCTATTAAGTGGCATTCATGTCGGCAGTAGACCCACTGGCTACATAATATGTTCATATTATGATACTAACTGTGAACTTGAATTTGTACTTGTCAAAGTTGCTTTCTTAACATATGCATAATCTTTGTTCAGAGGTATCAGTTCCATAGCCTCAAACATTACAAACATTTTTGTTCATTGGTTTACTTTACCATTTTTGTTAATATGCTTTAAAAAGCATTGAATAAAATATCCTTTGATTCATTAATCATATTCAGTATAGTTGATTTACTTTAAATTGATGGCATTTCCGCCGAAAAGAGAAATCAAAACCAAAACAGGAACAACTTAGCCTTATAACCTCAAATAACAATACAAATTACTCTTAAGGAACCCGCAGGTTCATTGCCGCCACACATAAGCCCGGCATTGGTCCCTATCCTGTGCAAGATTAATCCAGTTTCTGTCATCATATCCTACCTCCCTCAAAAGCATTTTAATATTATCCTCCCATCTACATCTCGGCCTCCCCAAAAGTTTTTTCCCCTCCGGTCTCCCAACTAACACTCTATATGCATTTCTGGATTCGCCCATACGTGCTACATGCCCTGCCCATCTCAAATGTCTGGATTTAATGTTTCTAATTTTGTGAGGTGAAGAATACAATGCGTGCAGTTCTGTGTTGTGTGACTTTCTCCATTCTCCTGTAACTTCATCCCTCTTAGCCCCAAATATTTTCCTAAGAACCTTATTCTCAAACACGCTTAACCTATGTTCCTCTCTCAAAGTGAGAGTTTATTTTAATTTAGCACATTTACCTTCTTTAATTGTAGGTCCTCTGGTAGATAGTAGATAAATACAATTCAATACAACCCAATATAGTAAGAAACAAATAAATAATACAATTAAAATATTTATTTAGTGTAAAGTGTGCATAAGTTCCATTTATTTGTTGTATAATATGTTGCAGGTGTAATTATAAAACTGTGTTAATTTTAATGTGAAGAGAATTCAGCATGTTAACATAACCTGTTTGCATTAACATTTTAAGTTGAGAACGAAAGCTATTTTGAGATTTAATAAAGAAGAATATATTTAGGATAGATGTCAGAACACGATTACCATCCTTAATTGTAGGTAGAAAATTCACCACAGTCTCTCCTATGAAATGTAGCCTAAATAGGTTAGGCCTACCGCATATTACTTTCCCTCGTAGATAGTCGATAAATACAATTCAATACAACTCAGTATCATAATAAATAAGTTAATTAAATACAATTGAAAGTGCGGGGTATCATACGTGACATTATGCTTAATTATTATGTATAATTGCGGATATAGAAATATGAGGTAAATACAGTAAACATAATCTATAATTACTATATGGTATCATAACGTAGTTATGGAATGACGGGGCATTGGAGAACATCAAAATTAGACAGAAATGGTTATATTATATACCGGTAACTGGTTCTTAATTTGAACTGAGTACATTAAGCATTCCTGATATTTTCCGGAAATGCTTTATCAGTGTCCATAACTCGTAGCCTATATGTGAAGATTTCTCAACACAAATGCTTTCTTTCGCTGTAAAAAAATTATTCAGCATTTTTATACATATATTAATACAGTGGTCTGTAATTTGAATAATTGTGTTATCACATTCACATTCGACATGACAACATAACCTTGTAAATCTGGTTGCTTTGAGGTTGCCTTATTGCAATACAGCTGTCATTTAGTCAAGTGTCCGAAGACCAATAAAGTATCACTCATAAAGCAACTAAGCCAAGAAATAATGGGGGTAGGGTGGCCAGTTCCTGTTCCTTCCATTGCATACGTCACTGAGTACTAGCGCTGAGGTAGTTCTTGTGATTTCGGAAGTGAAAACCGTTCAATTTATTTTTGTGGAAATGCATTTGATCCTATAAACAAGGCATAATAAAGTCTAAATTAACCAAACTAATTCGTATATGCAAGGAGTATGTGCGCTAGTTTAGTCCTAGTAACATATTTAACTAATCAGACTTCAGATTGAAGTACTGTATGAAACGAATAACTGCAATTGATGTGTAAACAAATTGCCTTTACAAGTCGTTATGCTTAATTATAATTGTATAATTGCGAGTAAACATAACCTATAATTTTAAAACATCAAAATATGCGTGCGATGCAACTGAAAATGATTGATTCATGCATAAATGAATGTGCAAGAATTTCGTAATGAAGCACGCTTCATTTAATTTAATTACAATATTAGGTACTGTAACAGTAATGAAATCTATATGGTAAAATTTTTGGTAAAATACATTTCGTTTTTAGTTCTAATTGTGTATATTATCAATTATGTATTATTTTCAATGCGAATGCAACTCTGCTGTACCCAAAAATAATAATTTCATGTCGGGAATCGAGCAAATATTGCCCTCACTGGGTTCAAACTGCAGACGTATACCGCGAATGCGACTCTGGTGTAGCCTTCGTAAACTACGTCCATTATTCCATAAATGAAACCGTTAGCCTTCTGTTATTTCCGTCATCCTTTTGAGTCACGTAGTACTTCCTGTCCAAAGAGTGTAAATTCCATTATTATTTTCATGCGTGCAAGAGCGACCTAAGCAGGGACCGCTAAACTTTACCATTGCCAAAAAAAACCAGTAACGAAAGTTCTTAATTAGTTTTCGAGTAGTTTTTTTTTTTTTTTTTTTTGTATATTCAAGCTGGACACAATGTATTTCATATTGATTTTAAATGTGTTCAATTACGCACTTTAAATGGTAGAACAAAAGGATAACTTTCAAAACACGGATTCCTTCCTTTCCCGCTTAACTTACTTCAAAATTCCAACCTTGTGCACACAAAATAAATTACTGGCATTGAAAAGTGCCTTTTCGTATGCATCATAATGCGCATTTGACAAATGCAGACAAATCTGCTATTTTTACTATTTTAAGATATAAATTCAGTGAGGAATCCGTATACTGAAATTTTCCCTCCATAATTAGCTTAACTTACCTGAATATGCAATGCCTGTAAAAATGGTTACAGCAGTCATTATGCAGATAATTCGAGAGTTCCACTTCCTAGTTCATCTACCGCACATGTTCGTCAAAATAGATGTGGTACAGATACCTGGACCTTCATCTTTCGTGATCATTTCTATCGCTGGTGGGGGTGCTATTGATGTAGCTAAGTTGATTCAGTAATCCTGTAAACAATAATTTACCGTCAATTATTTCATGTTGGCAATTCATAAAACAACACCATTATGAGACAGAGTTGATTTCAAAAGCCAGAATATGCAATACAGGTATTCGAGTTTTCTATAGCACGAGACACTGGTTTTTTTTTATTTTTTTATTTTTTACGAATAAAATGAAAACATTGCCTACGTAATTTTCTGAGGGAAGGTAGTTTGGAATATGGAAAATTCATATACGATATCAGTTTCCATGGAAACATGATATAAAACACGTATTAATATGGAAGCTCTGTTACGCCATATTGTACAACAATTACCATTCTTCGAGCAACACGTAAATGAACAACTGTAGCGCAGTTTCATGCATTCACGGCACTCTTAAAGGTTCTTAAATACTAATCTTCATAAATGTGATAATTATATTACAAATTACTGGTATAAATGTGTAATTATTTTATCACGCACTTCCTATCAGACTGCTTCCTTATTCGTCATCAGTCCGTGACCAGTGTTGCCAACTCGATTCTTAAAATCCGCTGTGAAGCCGTGCAGAAACCGCTAAATTGCTATAGTGTCAATGTAAAATTATATTATTTTGTCGCTGTGAGTGCTAAAAATACCCACTAAATCCCTATATTGGCAATATAAATTTCATAAATTTCACCCGCTAAACTAACGCCGAAAAACGCTAGATCTAGCAGAAAAACCGCTGAATTGGCATCACTGTCCATGACTATATCATCTCTAGAGGAGATCTGGTGGCCGTGTTTTCCTGGAATGTCTTGACTCGTAGGAAAATGTTAAATTGTCGCTTACTCACCCTTAGCATATTGTACAATTTCATTAAATTACTGTATGTAGTTGACTTATAATATGAAAAAAAAAAAAACATGTTTTAACGGTGTAACAGATGTTTTGAAACCGATATGGCGGCTACGCTTGTCAAGCAGGTCGTAATTTGTCATCTTCAGCTCTAAGTTTCATGTAGCCTACTGCGCGGTTACGTCATAAGATCTACGAGTTCAGAGATCTGCTAACTTGCGTCAATTGATATAGTTACAGAAGGCCACAAAGTCCCGTTACTCCTATAACAACTAAATAAAAACCCTAAACTAAAAAATGAACAACAGGTCTTTAGAGGAGTTTTCTTGAGATGTGAATTTGTCCAAAGGATCAGTATGTGTCAAAGTTGCGGGTTCGATCCCGGGCCAGATCGACGGCATTTAAGTGTGCTTAAATGCGATAGGCTCATGTCAGTAGATTTACTGGCATGTAAAAGAACTCCTGCGGAACAAAACTTCCAGCACATCCGGCGACGCTGATATAACCTCTGCAGTTGCGAGCGTCGTTAAATAAAACATAACATCAACATCAGTCTGTGTACCATCATTTTCAAGGCAAAGGATAATACGCCACCTGCCCATTATGCCATCGCAGTACGCGAATATATTAATTGCTGATGGGGTCAACGTCTTAACTCTTAATGAAGCTCTTCGTGGGCGTTGGGTTCGTCGAAGTTCTCCTGCGCTGAGTGTTTGGACTACTTAACTTTTACTCTGTTTTATTATTTATCATATTTAGTATAATTCGGTAATATCACCAAACAATAATAATAATAATAATAATAATAATAATAATAATAATAATAATAATGTCTGTAGCCGAAATTTTTCTGGTAATTTTCGATTTTCCAAAAATAATTCGTCCTAACATATATAATTAACCACCCTGAAACCGAAAATCGCATTTTTCAAATTGTTGTTTGTATGTCTGTCTGTCAGTCTGTATGTTTGTTACCTTTTCACGCGATAATGGCTGAACGGATTTCGATGAAAATTTGAATATAAATTATGTTCGTTGTAACTTAGATTTTAGGCTGTATGGCATTCAAAATACATTATTTAAAGGGGGTAAAAGGGGGTTGAATTTAATAAATCGAAATGTCTCGCTTATTATTGATTTTTGTGAAAAATGTTACATAACAAACTTCCTTTGAAAATAATTTGCGATAAGTTTTATGCTTTGAAAAATTTTGATAGGACTGATATTTAATGAGATAAATGAGTTTTAAAATTAAAATAACTGCCATCTAAGGCCGTGTAATGAATTAAAAAACAAATGACTTCGTCTATAAGGGGCCTTGGACAGCAACAATCGAAAGCTAGAAAGATAGCCTACAGAGAATGTTTCTGTGTATGAAGTAATATCAGAAGCTAAATTAACCGATTTGTATAATTAATTATTATTTCACCATTGGAAAGTGTAGTTTCTCTAGATGGACATAATGCTATAATGTTATTACAGTAACTTCTGATATAATATAATGTAATGTAATATAATATAATATAATTATAAGTCATTTGAAGGGTTCAGAACCATAGTGGGCCAAGCGCCATTTGCTGAATACGTAGAAAACAAGGGTTAAAATTAAGTTATTACCATAATTCAATGGAAACCTATAACAAGTAAAATAAAATATACACATTAAATCTAAATGATGTCAATCTTCATTAAGCTATGATTGCATGTAATAAAAATTAAGAAACACGTTAAAGGAATTGTCATTGCACCAAATGAGTGTCCCTGGACCAAAATGATCGCATTTTAATTATTTGGATGCAATTTAAATGAAGTAACATATTAAACGATTTATCCTTCTATCAAACACGAATGTTCCCTGGATCAAATGTCCTATTTTAATTATGTAATTATTTATATGTAAATACATATTTACTTATAAAGCTAATATAATTTATATTTTGCATTATCTTTATGTTTCACAATGTGTAGGGTTGAAAAATCCTACTTTTATTTTCCATATTTTTCCATATTTTAGAGTTTAGTACATATTTTCGTTAATTTCATATATTTTCCATATTTCATATAAAACAGTCCATATTATATTAGGTTTAACAATAAAACAAAACAAAATTCCATTAACTTTTAAAAATACATTTCAACAATAGAGATTTAAACACATGTTCAGTAATCCCTTTAACATCAGAGTTATTTGAAAATTAGCAGTCCTATCAACAATGGGAAAGTAAGTTACAAAACTGTATTAATTTAATTTAAAATTTTTAACAGACTTCAGTTGTGCAGCTCAACAGTTAAATGCCAGTCAGAGTACACATAGGTTCAGTTTTGTAAATCATACTATAAAGACGGTAAATATGCCAAAAGTACGTCATTCAGTCAATTTAAAATCAAAACTAACAAGTTACATTTCAGAATTTAAAGAAGATGGTTTATCAACTGACAATAAAATATTATTTTGTAATTTGTGTCAGTGTGCAGTATCATCTACACAAAAGTTCCTGGTGCAACAACACATTACAACTAGTAAACATCAGGCCAACAAACAACTAAATTCCAAGCAGAGACAATTGTTTTTAACACAACCAACAACATCGAATGTAAGATCTGAGTTTAACATCGACCTGTGCCGTTCTCTCATCTCTGTGATATTCCTCTCTACAAACTAAAGAATAAGGTCTTCAGGGAATTCCTTGAAAAATATACTCAACATACAATCCCGGATGAGTCAACACTTAGGAAGACGTATGCTCCATCCATCTACGATGAGACAATACAGAAGATAAGAGATGAAATTAAAGATAGTTCAATTTGGGTTTCCACTCCCGACAAAGAAGGTAGACTTGTTGGTAATGTAGTTATCGTTTGTTAAGTGAACAATATTCTGAACGAATTCTTTTACATTGTGATGTTCTAGAAAAGTGCAATAACAAAACTATAGTTAAACTGTTCAAACTATGGGTATCCTGTGGCCAAAGGGTATTATGTACGATAATGTGTTATTCTTTATTAGCGATGCTGCCCCTTATATGGTCAAAACAAGCATTATCTGTTGTATATCCTAAATTGACTCATTTTACTTGTGTGGCGCATGCATTTCATCGTGTGGCATGGTCAGAGACAATTTCCCTAAAGTAGATTTGTTGATTTCATCAGTGAAAAAAGTATTTCTCAAAGCTCCCAGTAGAGTTAACGTGTTGAAAGAAATGTACCCTGAAATTCCATTGCCACCAAAGCCAATTTTAACTAGATGGGGTACATGGCTAGAAGCAGTTGAATATTATGCCGAACATATAGACTCTATTAACAATGTTCTCCTTGCATTGGACTCTGAAGATGCAGTCTCAATTGATACTGCGAAAACAGTTACCTGTGACATAAGTGTGAAGAATGACTTAGCTCACATTCAGCATACATTTTCATGCATCATAAAAACGCTCAAAAGTCTCAAAATAGGCACCTTTCACTATCTGAAAGTTTTGAAATTATAAATAGTACTGTGGAACAACTGAATCGTGGTAGAGGTAAAGTTGCAGATGCAGTAAGAGCTAAGGTGGACACTGTACTTTCAAAAACCCTGGATATGAAGAACTACAAAAGGTTGTTGCTGTGATGAGTGGTGAATCAACAGTGAAGATTAACTTGGACTTATCCCCAGCAGACATTGTGAAATTGAATTATGTACCAGTTACTTCTTGTGACGTCGAACGCTCTTTTAGTCAGTATAAATCTATCCTCAGAGACAATTTTTCAGCACTTGAAAGAAATGTTTGTAACCTATTGTTATGGTAACAGACAATAAAAATTGTGTTTGTTGAAACTACATTGGAAGATAAGGTACGTCCATTATATTTTTGTTTAGTTTGATTAAAATGTACCAATATTTAACGTACATAGTCATTTTTTTATAATTTTAAGTCCATATTTAATTCCATATTTTGGTAAAAATCCATATTTAATTCCATATTTTTGGTAAAAATAACTACATATATATTTACATATTTCATATATTTTTAGTCCATATAAATCTCAAATTACTTTATATTTATTTCTAACGGGTGCAGCGGAGCGCAAGGGTACGGGTAGTAATAATAATAAACGTGTTTTATTTAATCTTGAAGAGATAAGGCCATAGGACCTCAATCAATCAAGAGTAAAACTATACAATACAAATGACAATAAAATATGCAATATTCTATCACCCTAAATACCACAACAAAAAGTAGCGTAACCTACAACCTATAGACACGTAAAACAGGTTCCTTACTGTGAAAGCAAGAGTGAAGACCGTTGTTAAATCTAAGATTGAATCTTAGATCCTGTTACCAACACATACGAAACTGACGTCTGATCTGTGCTGCGCTCTCTTTCATGAACTGAAACTGAGTGATGATATATTGTAACTTTACAAATACACATATTTCTGGAAAAATAAATAGATGTATCGTAAGGTCACAGATCAGTGATAGGTTAGGTTTGATTTGTTCAAACCTTCGGTATCCCTTGCATACACCCTTGCATGTATGTTTAGTCATCAGCAATTTGGACTCTTTTTCGAACCTCATGACAGTGGCATCATTCAAAGGCAACTAGGCCTGGAGATAATGGAGTATGGTGGACAGTTTCTTTCCCTTTCAATGCATAACTTCGCCGACTAATAAGATAGATCAGTGTTCAGAGTTGATATGTATGCAACAATTCTTCTTCCTCTGATATATGTGTAGATACATAGATTTACCTTGGACCGTAGAATGGAGAACTGTCTCGCAGCATAATGATTGTGTGCGCTATATATGCGATGATTGTCCGAGATCGACAGGTGGCATTCGTGAATCCGATGCTAACAGATGGGCATCCCTGAAAGAGCTAGGTTCCATGTGTTGCATGATTATTTCGTTTGAAAATGTCTCAGGAAAACATTGGTCGTCCACATTAGAAAAGATGGAGTCGATTGGCTGGGTTTATAGCTTTCACAGTAATCAGATGTAGTCTTGTCTTTAGAGCAATAAGCTACAAGAATTGTTCTGAGTTTATTTTCAGCGATTTAAGTAGGTTTCTTCCTCAAATGAGCTGCGCGTAGCGGGCTAGAAGATTTAGCAATGTAAATTATGGTTGTTTATTCAGCTGTCCGGAGACAGGTCAGAACCTAACGCACAACTTATGAGGCAACTAAGCCAGAAGATAATGGGTAGGACGGAGAGCTCCTTCGCCCCTCCATTGCATACATCGATTACTATTATTATTATTATTATCATTACATCCACTTGAATACATTGAGATAATGGTTTACCTTGTAAACTGCAGCTTTTTCTCGCATACCTTGTCTGCAGATCGCACCTCGTTAATAAATTGTCCGTCTCAATAATTATCTAAACGTTTCACATTACACTAAAATCAACTATGACTTCATAACTGATTATTTTCAAACTTCCCTAAAATAGATTGCCCTGGCAAAGTATACCTATAAAGCATTAGTATATCGTACAATTTTATGTGTTTTCGTGAGAAATATACTTATTATTGTTATGTTATTAATTTACTTTATTTATTATGTGATTTCTCAGAAGATAGATCGATTTTTAGAGCTCAAAGTCTTTGCCAAAGAGAAGGAATGAACTCTTTGCAGAAATTAATATACAGGGTGTATCAAAAATACGATTCAGGCATGGGTTCCTTACAGAAAAGAAGGAAAAAGTTCATATGAACATATGTCCCATAATCGTCTGTTTCCCCGTGAACTGTTTCACATTGGTAAAATGTAGACTCATAACCAATTCGAAATGTCTTCCTCTTGCTTCTAGACATGCAGAACTCGTCGAATCATGGAGTCGCATTTTCAAATACTGGGATGATGTTGAATGGTTTCTTCCTTCCGTGACACGTCGATGAAGAGTTTCTTGATCCGGGATGTCTTCCATAAACCAATTTTTAGGTGCCCCCAATAAAAATCCAAAGGACTAAAGAACGTGGTTGGTTTATTCATCTGTCATTTAGACAGTCAGTTATCTCAAGGCTACAAAATGTGCTGGAGCCCCATCATGCAGAACCACATGTTTTGTCTTATGTTCAGAGGCACATCTTCGTGCAGTAATTCTGGAAGAGTGTTTTGGATAAAGTCTCTGTAGATAGCACCTGTAAGACGTGCTGGTAGAATGGGACCTAAGACTCACCTACAATTCCAGCCCACATTAATCCTAAATTGTTGCTGATGTCTTCGCCTCCATTGGATTACATCTGATTATTCATTGTTATTATTATTAATTCCATCTCTCAAACGTTGCCACTCTGAAACAAAACTAATGAGATAATGGTTTACCTTTTGTAAAACCATCGCAAAAGTTCTTTTAATCTCGGCAAACCTTGTCTGCAGATCGCATGCTCGTTAATAAATTGTACTGTCTTGCCAATAATTAACTTGTAATACCTGGATCTTTCACAGTTAAAATGTCTTCTTCGAGGTTCGGCGTAAACAACTCTTGGTCTTCGTCGATCACCAGTCTGTGGTGCAATTCCTTCTCAGCAACGCGACGAAAAACAAAGGTTTGATGATTCGGTTGACTTCGGTCTGGAAACGCCATCTGATACAGCCGTACAGCCTCGCGTCCATTACCATTCGCGCGACCATAATGTCAGCCTGCTCGGAAATGAATATCGTCCTGCCAAATATACGAAACACGTTATTAGTAAATACAACGTTTACAATTTTATGACAAATGTTTTGTAAAAATCTCCATAATTATCTGCAGTCCATTATTAATTTACTTTATGAATATTATGTGATTTCTCAGAAGATAGAATAAATGAATATTTTAGAGCTATCAAAGAAATTTTCTTGGCCAAAGAGGATTCAAGATTGAACTCTTTGCAGAAATTAATATTTATATATTTTTTTGTAATCGTGCCTCTAGCACCCACTAATAACCCAATAATTTCAATAGTTTGTAACTTATACATATGGAAATAATAAGGAACAGTTGGACCATAAATTTGATTCTTATCTTTGTTGACAATGTTAAATGTTGGATCGTTGTGAATTGTTGCTGTTTTATGTTGAATATAACAGAAGTAAACAAAAATTGAGTGTAGGAGATGCTATTTTAATATTATACATGTATATTTGATCGTAAATATTCTTATTTTTTAATAATTTAACGTCCATTTGTCCAATGTTAATGTAGTCTGTGTCTTTCTCCAGGTTCTCGGAGACAGATCTCACATTCATCCCTGTATGTGTGTCAATTTTTCCACTTCAGATTCCTTTAACGAGGTCCATAGGTGAACAGGGCTACCACAAAGATGGTAACAAATCTATATTGAGTGAATGTCTGCCATCTTGCAATGTAAGCAAAGAGTTCCAATTTTACTTAAATCGTGCAATATATCACTGGGATAGTTACTTTTTGCCATACGAATTTCCAGTCAGTATTAGGAACAATTGATACCGTATAGTGAAGCCAATTTAGACAGTCTTTTTAATCATTTGTGAGATATTATTCTCAAAAGACTGTGTTTATACAAATTCCGTTTGTTATTTAGGTCTATTAATGATAGTCATTTTTTCTCATTAACAAAATTATATAAAAGAAGACCAATATAAAAAAATTACATTTGGAATACAGTGTCAATTAGCCTTTCTACTGGTGAATAGGGAGGAAAACATTTCATGTTAAGATAGACTCCCACAATGAACTTCCGCATCAAAATACTGGAAGGTTTACTAAGAGTAAAGTTGTTGTACTGTATTCACTGCATGTCCGGTTTCTTATAATTTAACTGACTATCATTTCGAAGGACCTGTATCAAAGACAAGTTTGCTGTAAACAATTTGAAAATCTACTGTTAACATCAGGGCCTCTCCCAGTCTATATAGAACCTCACAACTTTCAAATGATCACTTTCCACTTCCACAAATAATTACATCACTATCACACTTTACATTCTATACACCAATGTCAGCTCTTCTCTTTGTAAACCATGCAACGTGCGCTGATACCAGATTCCTTGCTCGCCATTTTTAATCACGAATGGGTAAAATTGAGATTATTAGGTTCTATTATGAGTAAAAAGTATGATTAGGGTTGGAAATGTATTTACAGCATAAAATAAACACAGCTTGTGATATGCAATGTACAAGAAATTTATTTCAGTGGGTGTTCTATCCAATCATGAACACAATTAAAAAAAGTAAATCTTTCCTAGTCATCATAAAAAAGAAAGAATCAGTGATCACAAGTGCTAAAAAAATACACAATATAGCAAATTGTACACAATATAAATTGCAAAACAACAAATGCAAACACGCTACAAGCTTCCTCTATATTTAAAACCGTCTACTGGCATTTTTTCCAGACGTGAGTTATGTGCAGAAATAAGCCAAATATGAGAACTATTGCATTATATTGCTTTGAGTTTCAAGTCACTAAATTTCATGCAAAAGGTATGCTGAAATCACTATTAGCTTCAAAATCCTCTGTATCCGCCATCAGTTACTTTCAGAATCCTTAATTTGTGACAGTAGAAATGAGGGATTTTGAATCTATTTGTATAAATTATATAATGGAAAACGGACGATTTTCCTAACTGTACTGCTCATTCGTAAGCCATAAATACAAACATAAAAGCTACAAATAACTTTAAATGTCATGTAAAACCATCCAGATGACAGCGAATAAGTAAGGTATCCTGTTTATGCAATCTGGAGTTAGAAAGGAAAATATATATAAAACAGAAAGACAAGTTACTTATTTATGAGTTCGTCTACAAAGGCAAAGGGGATGAAAATCCAGTCCGAAGCTAGGCTGCTCAAGATACCTTCGTCACATATCAGAACTCAATACTAGTAGGCCTAGGACTGTTGTTGCTTGGATGTGAATGGAATGGCAGCATGAGGGTAAATGGGAAGAATGATCTCTACATGCGTAAGGATGATAAAATGGAAGAAAATAATGTCGGTAGAAATGTGTACCAACAAAGGAAACAAAAGCGTATTGGCAATAACAGTGTTACAATATAAAATGTACATTTACATCTCTTATCAGTACTGGATTATAACAAACGTATTCGTGGTTTAAGAAGACGACATTTCACTATAATGATTATTAAACAGTCATTTATTTTTATTATATGAACTGACATCAGAGTTCCAGTATCCAGTTAACCTTGCAATATCTACAAGATCATTTTCAAATACTAGAATATTATAACCTTACAATCTTAGCATCCTCTATAGAGGCATTACACATCAGCAGCTTTCTCTGTTAGTTATCTGAATGGCGCATAACACTTCTTCACATTGCAAGCAATATTAACCGCTTAGCACCTAGGACAACTAGTCTCCTTTCATCAGAAGACAGAGAAGGAAATAAAACGAAGGATTTCTCTCGCGTGGAAGGCAGTCTCAAGTTCATCCTACTGGAGGGAACACTCAGCAAGAAACTCAGAGTAGAAATATTGGAGACCTGCGTAACTCCTGTACTGTTATATGAGTGCCACACGTGGTCTCTTACTGCCAAACTTCGTAACAGTCTCCAAATATGCCGAAGAAAGATGCTGAGAAAGATACTAGGCTTATCACTGAGGGACAGAGTTCCAAACGAAGTGCTACAAAAGATGGCAGCAATTAAAGATCCAGCACTGCAAGCCACCAACACCAAATGGAAGTGGGTAGGCCATGTTGCACGATTTAGAGATGGAAGATGGACGCACAAAGTCACACTATGGGATCCCCGCATTGGCAAGAGATCACCCGGAGGACCAAGACGAAGATGGGCCGACCTCTTCAGTGAACGAGCAGGAAGCCATTGGTCAAGCAGAGCAAAACATAGGGAAGACTGGAAAAACATAAGAAGACAAGTGAACAGCGACTAAAACCAGTGCGACAGAAACAAGTGAACAATACCAAACTGTGCAGAATGTGAACCAAGTGAACAATTCCACTCTTACGCGGAGTAGCTCACCGCGTGAGACAAATAGAGCTTTCCCTCTATAGGAGGAGGCCTTTGCCCTTAACGGGACATTTTTAGGCTAATCATTTCATTTCATTTCAAAATTTTTATTTACATTAAGCATGGTTAACATCAACATCTCTTTCATGTAAGAACCTTACAAATTCTACATTAACATTTCCTACTAGTATATTAGACCTCTGCATTTTCTTGAAAACGGCCGACCGAACTTGCCAATCAGTCCTTGGCAGCCGAGAAATGATACGCTCGAGCGCATGCAGTCGAGAATTCATAACTACTAGTATGTTAGACCTTTGCATTTTCATGAAAACGGCTGACCGATCAATCCTCGGTTGTGAAGAAGGCAGCTGGGAAATGATACGCTCAAGTGCATGCATTCGAGAATTTATAACCAGTCGGTTGAAATGTTTACTCGGTCAGTCGCGAGCACTCGAGGCTGTTGCACTGCAATTACATCACTTTTTACTGCCTGATACCCAAAACAGCCTAGCTAAGAAGGTTACCGTTTTGTTCTTATTTCAGACAGCACGAAAATTAGAAAGTATTTCAACATTTCAACAAGGAAACCTAATTTTTAAATAACACAATTATTTAAATGGAATAATGTTTAGTCAATATGAAGAGTCCACTGCAAGAATGATGGATGTCACTTTTTTGTCGAAAATGAACCAAGACTGTCAATGCATAGGTTAAGATATATAGAATGTACATAGAGAGTTATATGGCATGAACACTGATAGTCATTGTCCAGTAATGATCGGAAAATCACAGTTAAGCTTTGAGAGCTAAGCATTTCAAACTTTCAATTGCTTCTCCTGCAAAATGTATTCCAAATGACATCCAGCATTCTTGCAGTGGACTCTTCATATGTGATTGCATAAAAAGAACACAGATTTTGTGATATGTGTCAAATTTCTTCAAACGCAGACATAATCTATTTCAGTCACAGTACTAAATAAAAATAAACCAAATCTGCATGTTGACTTTGCTTCACATTTTTACAGTAGTGCATATTAAGACATGCTTATATCACAGACAATGATTAATGTTGGCGCTACTTATGGTAAGGTATATGCAGATTCTATTATTCCACATTCAACGACCATATCACGAAATGTCAAGGAGGGAGCAAGCAAAACTCGTGCTGAAGTTATTCCAAAACTAAAAGAATCAATGGAAAAATCGCCATTTGGTTTTAAAATTACTAACTTTTATTCAATCTTGTCCATAATTTCCTCCTTGGGATCTTTAATGTACTTACTTTTGTCCTGTGTCATTACGAATATAACACTATTACAAAGTATTATAAGTTAACTGTTCGTTTCATATACAGGATAATCACGAGCTTTAACTTTTTTTTAGTGCTGCTTATCATCATCATCAGCATCATCATTGGCACTACAGCCCGTTATGAGCCCTGGCCTCCCTCAGTAGGTGTTGCCATCTGTCTCTGTCCTCTGCAAGTCCTCCAATTTCTGTATCCAAATCTTACAAGATCCTCTCCACTCCATCAATCCATCACAGATGTGGTCGTCCCCGTCTCCTTAGACCTCCGGGGTTTGTGAGAATAATTCTTTTACAAGGTTCTGATGCACCCATTCTCATTACATGTCCCACCCACCTCAATCTATTGGTTTTAATTATATTTATATTATTTGGCTCTTTAAACATGCTATGTAATTCCCCAGTATATCTTTTTCTCCATAATCAATTTTAAAAAACTGGACCATATATTCTTCGAAGAATCTTCCTTTCAAAAATTTCAGGTCTTCTCTCATCATTCTTAGAAATGGCCGATGTTTCTGAAGCATATATCAGGTTTGATCTCACAAGTGTTTTGTATAAGGTGGTTTTTGTTTTCTGTGTAAGTGCATGTGATTTGGAATATTTCTTTAGTCCGAAATAAGCTCTATTCCCACATACTAACCTGTTCGAGATTTCCTTAGACATGTTATTGTCATTTGTAACCAAGGATCCGAGGTATTTAAATTTGTCCACCCTTTCAAATTTATAATTCTCTATCTGTATACTGTCTGCTTCACCACCTGAATTTCCACCAGTTGCCACCATGTACAGTACTTGGTCTTTCCCTCGTTGATAACCATTCCCATTTCTTTACCTGATTTTTCAAGAGCAAGAAAGGCTTCTTCCACATATTTTAAGGATCTGCCGATGATGACTATGTCATCCGCAAATGCCATTACCTGGGTTGATTTATAAAAAAATATTACTTAGTGTCGCTTATACTTTTATATTTATATTCTTATAGAGAACATAGTTAGTTAAAACTTTATTTCATTTTAATGATTTATTATTTAAATATTTTATTATAATTTTTTATTCAATCTGATAGCTAGTACACCTAGGAGATTCACTAAATAGGCAATAGGATGTCGGACAGTTTAATAATTCCCATAGTGCATATGTAAACACATTGATCGAAGACAGTTTTCTATCTGTGTTACCCTGCATATGACCGGGATGACAGTCATCGTGATGCTTCAGTTGGGTGTTTGGTTTCTACGGAGTCAGAACACTCGGCAGCCAACCTGTGGGGTGAGCCACCAATCCAATGTATTATCATGACTTCCAGTCGGTCATTCTTAATGAAATGCAGAGCTCTAAAAACATTTTTTCCCCAGAACTGTTCCGAGTCTTCCAATTTCAAAGAACAATTCCGAAATGAGAGCAAGCATCTGACATAATGTAACAATCAGCTAACTATTAGGTTATTCCGGAATTAGTTGTAAAAAAATCCCAGTATGTTAGGAACGATGACAGCTGTTCTAGTCAGGTATATGTGCAGTAATTTATAAGAACAAACTACAAAACATAATAATTTTATTATGGCATCATCTCTTCTCTGAAATAATCGATATTAATACTATGCGATATTAATCTCTATTAAAGTTTCAACATTTTGAGGTTAGTTGGGCTACATTTGTAATATTATATTATACAAAATTTACAATACAATACAACACCATACATTTCCCTCCACAGGTTTGGTTGTCTGCCAGTTGTCTTGTGATGTCTCAGCAGTAACCCTCAAATTGTGTGATCCAATGAATTGCCTCCCTTTTTCCCCCAGTGATATGTTAGTGGCATGAAGGGCAATTAAAGGTGATTCAGAAATAAAAAAATACAGTTTTATAATTTTTTCCTAATGGATTAAGAATGACTGAGAACTATAACAGACAAAATAATCTTACAATTGGAAATAGTACTGATTCTAGTTGCAACATAAATAGCAAAGAATATGAAGTTGATTATTCGAAGTTATTAGTTAATTACTGAAACAAACCCAAGAAATTCATTGGGGTTAAAAATTCCACACTCTCCCCAACACACGCAACTGTAAACACATTTGCTGGAACAGCTCTGGTGTCTGAGAAAGTATCTTGATTGTTTCGACAAAAAGAGGAAGAAAGGTATGTGCAGTACTTTGGTTCCCATGAGAAACTGTCTATCAGAAATTCAATAGAGTTAAAAATTCCATGCTATACCCAACACACGCAACTGTGGCTGGAATAGCTCTGATCTCTGAGAAAGTATCTGGAGTGTTTCGAATAAAAGAGGATGGAAGGTATGTACAGTACTCTGATTCCCATGAGAAAACATCTATCGGGACCTGCCAATGTAATTTTGAAATAGGATATTTCTGAATTATTGCTCCTTTGTAACTATTTCGCGGAACTGTTCTTAAAGTACTGACACAGTCTAGTATATAGTCACGAAGCTTGGATGATTTTTTGCATTTATCGCGATAGTTTCTAGCCGCTTGGAGCATTGTATTAGGAACAATAGACTGTCACTGCCATCGTGATCTAATACAGGCCGTAAGGCAGACCATGTGACTCGCTTAACTGGATCATGAAGGGTGGCGTTTCAACCAATATAAATTAGTTGGAATGCATAAAGAATAACATATATTTCTCTACAATGTAGTATAATTGCATTAATAGAATTTAAAACAATGATTAGGAGACACTTGAGACATAATTCACATGCGAGTTAAGGTGTAATATTGTTTTTAGTGTGAAAATTACGTTGTTCGTATGTGTAACACCTGCCTTTATTTCGATTAAATATTACGAAATTCTTGTACATTCATTTATGCACGATTCAATAATTTTCAGTTGCACCGCATGGATATTTAGATATTTTGAAATCATAGGTTATGTTTACTGTACCACTTGCCCCTTTCTAATTTTAGTGGAGTCCGATGCCCTGCCAGTACATATGTATGTTATGTCATATGGAAATTAGAGGTTATGTTTACTATATTTAACTTATATTCATATATTCGCAATTATACATTATAATTAAACATAACGTCATATATGACACCCATCACATTCTATTTGTATTTTAATACTACAATTGAGTACTGAATTATCGTATTTATCTACTACCTAAGAGACGAAGTAACACAATCGTACGTACACTAATTTCATAGGAGTGGTATGGTAAATTTTCTGTCTACAATTAAGGAAGGTAGATGTGCTAAATTAAAATCACAATATAAATTCGTTTCTATTGAACCTCAAAATAGCTTCCATTCTAAACTTAAAATATTGATGCGAAAAGATTATGTTAACATGTAAAATTCTCTTCACATTAAAATAACACAGTTTTGTAATTATTTCTGCAACATATTATGCAACAAGAAGTAAACAGAACTTAAGGATACATTAGACTAAATAAAACTTAGCAATGATACGCAATAGTTATAATATAATATTTCACTGAGCTACATACACAAATAGAAAATCCGAACATACATTACGGCCTGGTCTAGATCGAAAAGGCATTGACTGTGCCGTATTTCGCTTTGTTGTGATAAGTTGTGTAAACTGTGAAATGTTCGTTATCGGTTATAATAGCTGTAAATGGTTAAAATACAATAATTTGAATAATAATATGGGACAAGAGACGTTCATAGCACATCAATTGTAAGAAAAAGAGGTCAGACTTATCTTTCTTCCAAAAGATTGAGGACGATGAGTTTATAAAAATATTTAATGAAAGTAATATATAAACCTCATGTATTTTATATTTCAGTAGTGGAAGGAACATGTCAATTTTATCAAAAGAACACGATATCGAAAGTACAATACATTTTATCGTCTGCTGGGGAAAGGGTCTGTGATGAGGTGTTAGTAGCGATCCTGGTGGTTAGCAACTATCTATGGATGCATATTTCAACTGTCTATGTATGCAAAATTTAGTAAGTATTGAGCTTCGTGACTGTATATACTACACTGTGGTACTGATTTGTCATACATTTTTCGATCTCTATATCCACTCCTACAAACATTAGAAAGTAATCTAGATTGTTACATAATTAAACCCTAGCACTTAAGAAATCTACAATATCTAGGTAACCCATTCTTAATGCAACTGACAATGGACTATCATCATTCGTCCTTGTGCAGCAGCGAATATTAGACTTTCACCAATACTGTTACATGCATTCACATCAGCGCCTTTATCCATTAGGAATCTCACAATATCGACATTTCATCCTTGTGCAGCAGCGAATGTTAGACTTTCATCAATATTGTTACATGCATTAACATCAGCGCCTTTATCCATTAGGAGTCTCACAATGTCCATATTACCTCCTTTCGCAGCAGCGAATATTAGATTTTCACCAATATTGTTACATACATTAACATCACTGCCTTTACCCATTAGGAGTCTCACAATACGTAAATTATCACTTTCTGCAGCAGCAAATAAAGGACTTACACCATTCTTGTTAGATACATTAACATCAGCGCCTTTATCCATTAGGAATCTCGCAATATGTAAATTACCTCTTCCTGCAGCAGCGAATAAAGGACTTTCACCAAAACTGTTACACGCATTAACATCAGCGCCCTTATCGATTAGGAGTCTCACAAAAGTCTAAATTATTTCTTGGACGTACACCATTTTTGTTACACGCATTAACAACAGCGCCTTTATCCATTACGACTCTGACATAATGTACATTAATTCTTCCTGCAACAGTAAATATTAGACTTTCACCATTCTTGTTACATGCACGAACATCGGCGCCTTTATCCAATAGGAGTTTCGCTAAATCCACACTACCTTGTTGTGCAGCAATGGATATAGGACTGTCACCATAATGGCTATATGCATTAACATCAGCGCCTTTATCCTATAGAAGTTTCACTAGACCCACATTACCTTGTCGTGTAGCAACGGATATAAGACTCTCACCATAATTGTTACATGCATTAACATTAGCGCCACTTTCTATTAAGAACTGCACAGCGTTCTTATGGCGACCAGAAACTGCATAATACAAAGGAGTTTGTTTCCTGTCATCTTCAGTATTAACATCTGCACCATTCTCAACTAGTAAGCTCACCATTTCTAGATCACCTTTGTAAGCAGCCCATAAAAAGGTGTTCTGTAATCAGAGTCTTTCGTTTCTAAACGCTCTTTGATAGTAAATGCCGAAGTCTTCTGAGTTTCTAGATGATGCTGTTTTTCTTCAGCCTCGAGCAAAATTTCGACAAGCTTCACTTGTCCCGCAAAAGACGCTATGTGTAATATTGTGGCAGTAACATGTCTCCCATACGCTTTAATATTGGCATATGTTTTAATGGGATGATTCACACATATGCCACATTTAAACATCAATTTCGCAATATTGATATAGCCCTGTAATGCAACAATTTCGCAAAACTTTGCACAAAAATTCATTACCCCCGTCACCCCTGATCAATTCCATAGTGAATATCATGTCACTACTTTCAGCACGACTGCCCAGCAGCATGTCAACAGCTGACCGCGCTTGTATCTTGTCAGCAAGTGTCAGAGGTCGCCAGTGGAACACTTCCTCTCCAGCCTTATAATCACAATCATTCTGCAGTAATAGCTCCATGATTTCACAACTAGCTTTACTTGGCGAAAAATCATGACTTTCAAATTGACTGATAATCACCAACTGCAAGGGTGTCCTCCCACCCTTATCCTTTCCATTCACATCACATTCAGAGGATGACAACAATTTGAAAACATAATCTTTGTCTTCATTTAGAATGGCAGTATGCAATTCAAGTCCTTCTGCTAGCATCCTATCAAAGAATTCTCTCACGATTACGAACTCTTCTCTAAATAATATATCTTCTATATATTCTCTTTCATCTTTGAAATATTTTATGAACCACTTCGCGGCAAAGAACTCTAGAAACGTCCTGTGAATGAACATTGCTGTGGAATTTAGAATTTGAACAACAATTCCACTCTTCTCATTTCCATTCCTAAATCGGTCCTGGAAACCTTCAACTCGTCTCATAACATCCTTGCAGAAATGTAGTTTGTTAAAGTCTTCAGTCTTCAGCAAGGAATGCACGGCACATGCCATATGGTCTTCGTCATATTCTTCCCTCTGCAGCTGCAGTGACCGATGCTGCACCAGATTTGTTACTGGTTCATCTAATTGCCCCTTTTCATAAAAAAAGATCTTAAACTTTCTATCCACGAATCTGTTATACAGTTCCAATAAATCCAATTTGCGGTCTAACTTCATCTCACCTGACAGACAAAAATTAGAAGCTTCACTACGAAATACTTCAGCCAACATGAAAGTCTGCAGAGGAATTTCTGTGAATTTGCCAAGTTTGTCATTTAACGAATTACCTGTCACTTTCAACAAATTGGCAATAAATATGTCTAAGTCATACAGACCAACATTTATATCATTCCAAAGTTTAGCAAGGAAATCAAGTTGATCCTGTTTTGTGAAAGGCTGTAGTGCAAATGAAAGACAGGAGAACTGTTCCTCAAGAGTGTCCTTCATTAAAGAACGAAAAGTGATCCAAAGCTGTTTAAATTTACATTCCATGATAAGTTGTCTTAACATCTGCAACACCTTCTCTGCATAATCTGGGCTGATTTCATCAAACCCATCTATCAGTATCACAACATTGCCACCATGATGTAACTCGTGTTTGAACAGTGATGTAGTGAAGTCACTCGTGAACTTTCCTGCCTGTAACAGGAGTTCAACTGCTGAATCTCCACATTTACTCAGGTAATCCGTGTACGCATTCAGAACTACAGTGACCACCCAACATGCAGGGTCATGTCGCTTGAATTCCTGAGCTAAATTCAAAATTTCTGTTGATTTTCCCATTCCAGGGTAAGCCACAAGCAACTTGACCTTGTCAGAGAGCAGCATCACTTCCTGCAAGCTTCTGATCGAGGTAACATCCATTAAGTGAGACTTAATAAAGGACATACTGCCATTGGACTCTTTCCAAATAAAACCAGTTTCTTCTTTATGAAGCCAATGGATTCTTTCAAATACCTTTTTTGCCTTCTCGAAATCCTCTCTTCCTCGAATTACAAAACAGCGACACAGACCTTCTTCAGAATGTTTCGATTCGTCAAACATTTCTACTTCTCTCCTATGAAGGACTACTTTGCTCAGAGCCTGTAGTGATACTCCACTTACAACTAAGCAGTCTCGATCATCAGAAAAAATTGTCTCACTCACATGTGTACTACTACTAAACTTACGAGGTATATAGTGTTCACTTTGTTGAGTCAGTTTATCTCCAACGTTTTCTACAACTCCAGAGAGGATCTGAGTTACAATTTCAGCGTTCGCTATTTCACTGAATGCTATGTCGTCAATTAATGTGTTAAGTTTCACGGGCTCACCTCGGAAATTTATTTCGCAATCTAATATTTGATCCTGTGATTCCTTATTCAGCTGCCCAAAACGAAACTCGTCTTTGTGACTGAGAGAATTTAATTTCCTCCCCTTCTCACTGTCATGAATCAGTACAAGAGTCTTTCCTGAACCTAAATTGTGGGTGATCTTTTCTATTGTCTCAACCCAGCCATCAATTACAAGTACATCACATCCAGGCCACAGACCCCACAAGGCCAACACTTCACTCATTCTCTCCTCCAACACATTGGCATCTACCAGAATCTTCTTCTCAATGCTTTGGTGAACTTTGAGACAAGTGAGAACGTTAGAATTCTGAACACTCAGAAGTCCTCCGCCCTCTGGTAACTTTTGTCTAAATAAGTTTAACACTCTTTCATCAAATTGCAGATTAAATTTTGCGAGCTGATCTACTTTTTCTTTATTTAAGTCATCAACACTGCACTTCACCATTTTCTTCCAAAATTCAACACTTTCCGTGAGGTAAGTTCCTGGACCTTTCCTCCAGTCCTCTAAATTAGTCATAAATATCTGGAACTGAGAATCTGTCCCCAGCGCCCTACGAAGTTCAGTTCTGATTAAGGAATCAAGCTCCTCCTGACTTGCTTGCTCTGTGTAGAACCTGAACTGATGGAGGAACTGGTTGAAGTTAGGCTTGTTTTTCAAAGAGGGGAAGTCGATATCGCAGTAACGCTTACATTTCCCTCCTGTCATGAGGAAGGTGTGGAAGTCAGTGTCAACACCTCCATCCTCATCCAGAGCTGCATTTGTGTAAACAACAAACTGCGCGTTGCTGAACGGACCCCAGTGCTGTAGGTCCAGATCCCGTCCCCAGTACTTCCTTGTCTTCAGGTAAGAATAGTAGTGCTCTAGGATTTTAAAGATATGGTCTATCATATATTTTCTCCTTTTTGCTGCATTCTGTGTTCCTTCCTTGTGTTTCAACTGTACCAACATCGTGTTACCATCTACTCTAAGTACTAAGTCATCAAACTTTCCAGCTGCCTTCATGTTAGTTGCAATACAAAAGATCTTTCTGTTATTGATGAGTGTAAGAAAGACAAATCCAAGCATTTTCACTTCATACAGGTATCCTGCATTGTCGCAAGACCCAACAGTCTTCTTATAATCCTGTAACAGATCAACACATGAGTAACCACCACGACCTCCACCACCAGTAATTGAAATTGTTAGTAGACATATAACGGACAAATACATGGAATTTGAAGAAGAAATATAGAGAAAAATAAAAATAAAATAAAAAAAAAATCACATTACCCCACTTGGTTGCAGGAGAGTTAATTAGTGTCGAAAATTGTAAATTGAAAGGTAATGGATGCCAGAATCAGCGTCACTACACGAGGAAAAGGCATACTTGACCTCAATGGACACCAGTACTACTACCATGGTGCGAACAATAGAAAAGCCCACAAATACTGGCGCTGCACAAAACGTGAGATATTTAACGAGTCGTACATTACGAACATTGCTGTGTCTATACAAATGACTATTATATCGGATCCTGCGAAAATAAGACACACTCACGAGGCAAACTCTGCCACAATTACTGTTCAAGGTATTGTGCACGGTATTAAACAGAGAGCAGAAGTTCCTAATGTTGCCAGTGGAAGAATGGCATGCAAAGCTCCAAAAATTAATCATAATGCACCACGCGTCACTGTGAAGAATTTTGGACCCCATATGGAGGAAGAAGATTAATATCACGCCAAAATTGTGCAACTGTAAGGAGGACATACAAATTTTAGAAGCCCTGCTAAACATCTGCTAAACCAAAATCACATTGATAGTTCAAACTATCAAACATAGATATAAGGGCGAAGACAATATCTTACAATACATATCCACAATATCATATAAAATGAAGTTGTACAGCGAGGAGTCTGTGGAGAATGACAACTCAGGCTAAATTATTGTTACGATTATCGTAAATCAACTTTCTGCTTCGAATTGAGGCCATTTCCGGAAGAAGGGCACATAAGACAATATGGTGATTCGAGTAATCATAGTTTAAAGATTTTTAAATTTATTTCAATCATACACTTTATTCTTGCATACAATAATAATTTAATATATATGTAGAATATCATTATGAACCCACTTTCACAATACGAAGCATTTTTATCAATATATTTAATTTTAAAATATTATTTGTTAAAAGCCATTATGTGCTCTTTTTCCAGAAATAAGTCTAAATTTGAAACCTATAAAGAATACTACGTGCTTGGATGTTATTGATTTAACTGTCAAAGCATAGTAAAACTTTACAATACTGGTACTATATGATTTTACAGAATACTTCTACATAGCGCTGTCCTACATCACATAACATTATTTATTTTTCTGCTTGCTGAAATAATGTTCAAACCATTCTGTCCAGAGTGGAGAGGTGTTTTAGGCAATTTTTGGTTGCTGGTGGCTTTCTTCAAACATGCTTTCAGCATCCATGTATTGAAAGAAATCTCTGATATCCTCTTCTTTTTCAGGCTTTACTGGACTGAAATCCACCATGGAAAGTTTAATGGTTTTCAGACCTTTAGTACTGTATTTCTGTTTTAAAATCCGGAAAGATGTGTAATTAACTGTGTACGTTATTGAGGCTAGTACAGAACCATCGGCATTATTCAGCAGAACATACTTTTGTATTTGAAATACAGTTCCTTTGACCATCGGTTGAAAACGTATGGTTCATGACCTTCCAGTTTTTTTATTAGGCTTCTGTCCATAAGAACAATAAAGGAGACGGACGACTTCTGGCCATCATCATCGCTGAAAAGAAGGGTTTAGCAGTAGATATGGTTGCTTGTTTCTTCACTTTTGACTTAATAAGGCCAAAGTTTTGATTACATTGACCAAACAAATGTCCCCGAACTGGTAAAAGGTGAATAATCTCCATGTTAATAACTTTAGCTATTCATGAAGAAAATGACATCACCACTGAGTTCTTATTCTGACCCCCAGGTATCGGAGAGCAGAACAACATGTTCCACGTTTGGAAACTCCAACTTATTTGCCAATGCATCATGAATGAATGATACAACTGAGTTGGGATCTTTCTTGGCTTGAATTTCCATGAAACCGTACATAAACGAAGAATCGTCGTTGTGTATATGGACGTTGAAAGCATTAAGAGTTTATAAAATTGGCTAGTCACATTTAGTTTGGGTACAGGAAGATTCTGTGCATAATAGAACTCAATAACAAGATGAGTACACTTTTAGCTTTACGAATGAAGTTCTGCTTCATTTTTAGGTATGCCTGTGCACTTCTTTTGTGGTCATGTATTCTTCTTTGCAAAGATCATTTTTGACAGCATTAAGTTTCATTTCACAAGCAGTGCAAAAATCGCAAAAATCAGTTTTAGGTTGTTTGAAGCTGTAGTTACAGTGTTGATTGAAATATTTGAAATTACGTAACGTAACTCATTTGGAGCTTTTTACCTGTATCCTCTAAGAATTTCTTCGAAAAAAAGATCGTACAGTATTCTGACACTTAGATTCGGATCTTCGAAATACCTCAAAGAAGATTTGTCTGAGCAGTAACGGCTTTCTTTGCTGGGAATTGTGCTTAGGCATTCTTCTAACATTTGCCAAATATTAGCCCCTATTTTGTGAATGTTTGCCTCTTCCCTCCACAAGTGAATCATTGGCCAGTGTTTTATCTTGAATAACTCTCAGTCTTTTAACAGATACCTGATATAGCTTTAATATCAAACCACGACAAACTTTCAATTTAGTGCCATCTGTATGGACAAAATATTCCCAAATATTTTCCTTGAACTTCGACATACATTGGCTTAAAAATTAATCCTGTATTCCTTACCTTGATCCAAAAGTTCTTCTTGCTTACTGATAGGTACTTTGAGATGGCACTGTTCTTGACAACATGATGATATTGCTGAAAATATTTTTTCTTTTATGTCAATTCCTTTGCTTGAAATGTAGATCTGACCAATCTGCCATTTTCTTTTTTCTCTCTCTCTCTCTCTTGTTATTAGAATTGTCGTAAGATAGTATTTTTTGTCCATTAGTATGGTAGGAATAGAACGGCTATTACACTAACAACCACAGCCTGAACATACTGTACACTTGCTGTATTAGCAATGAATCTGAACAACTTTACGCTCACAAAGAAAATGCTCTGCCGACCTCTAGCGTTGAGATAATGAAATAAAATTTTGGTGGAATAATTTACCTAATATAGCAGTTACGTTTAAACAATTTCCCGAAAAAGGGCATATAGGACTATAGACCCATCTTACGGAAATCGCCTCAATTGCAAGTTTTATTACAAAATAATATCCTGTGTAAAATGTTACATTACCATGGAACTACACAAATAAATTAGCTACATAACATGCTTGTGCAAATTTATTGGAAAAAATTTTCGTGGGTCAAACATTCATAGGCGAAAAATTCGTGTCCGTAATTATCAATGGTTGTAAATAGTAATGGGTAAAATTTATGGGCGAAAGAAGAATGCTAGTCATCACATCTAAGTGAAGCTACATTCTTCTCCAAAATCAAGAGCAGTAAAAGTGAGAGAAATGATTCGCTGGTATAACATTACTTGGTATTAGCACAGTCTACTATATACAGTCACGAAGCTTGGGATGATTTTTTGCATTTCTCGCGATAGTTGCTAGCTGCTTGGAGTGCTGTGAGTACTAGGAACAATAGACTGTGCCACTGCCATTGTGATCTAATACAGGCCGTAAGGCAGACTATGTGACTCGCGTTTCTACCATATAAATTAGTTTGAATGCATAAAGAGTAACATATATTTATCTAAAATGTAGTGTAATTGCATTAATAAAATTTAAAACAATGATCATGAGACACTTCAGACATAATTCACTTGCGAGTTAAGGTGTAATATTATTTTTTGTGTGAAAATTACGTTGTTCGTGTGTGTAATACCTGTATATATTTCGATTAAATATTGCGAAATTCTTGTACATTCATTTATCACGATTCAATAATTTTCATTGCACCGCACAGATATTAAATATGCTGAAATTATAGGTTATGTTTACTGTACCAGTTGCCTCTTTCTGTCTAATTTTAATGGTCTCCAATGCCCTCCCATTACATACGTATGTTATGTCATTTGGAAATTATAGGTTATGTTTACTATATTTAACTTATATTCCTATATTCGCAATTATACATTATAATTAAACATAATGTCACGTATGAAACCCCGGACATTCAATTTGTCTGTATTTTAATACTATAATTGAGTACTGAATGATTGTATTTATCTACTACCTAAGAGACAAAGTAATACAACCATACGTACACTAATTTCATATGGTATGGAGTGGTATGGTAAAATTTCAGTCTACAATTAAGGAAGGTAGGCTAGATGTGCTAAATTAAAATCATAATATAAATTCTTTTTTATTAAACCTCAAAATAGCTTCATAGCTTGATTCGAACAGATTATGTTAACATGTAAAATTCTCATCACATTAAAATAAAACAGTTTTGTAATTATTTCTGCAACATACGATGCAACAAGAAGTAAACGGAACTTACGGACACATTACACTAAATAAAACTTGGCAATGATACGCAATAAAATAATTTTGTAATATAATATTTCACTGAACTACATACACTGAAATAGAAAACCCGAACATACATTACGGCCTGGTCTAGATCGAAAAGGCATTGATTGTGCCGTATTTCGTATTGTTGTGGAAAGTTGTGTAAACTGTTAAATGTTCATTATCGGTTGTAATAACTGTAAATGGCTAAAATACAATAATTTTAATAATAATATGGGACAAGGAGACGTTTGTAGCACTATAAATTGTAAGAAAAAGAGGTCAGAGTTATCCTTCTTCCGAAAGAAGGTGAGTTTATAAAATATAATATATACTTTATGAAAATAGTATATAAACCTTATGTATTTCATATTTAAATAGTGGAAGGAAGGTGTTAATATTTTCAAAAGAACATTATATCGGAAATACAACACATTTTATCGTCTGCTAGGGAAAGAAAGGGTCTGTGATGAGGCGATAGTAGAGATCCTGGTGGCTAGCAACTATCTATGGATGCATATTTATTAAGTATTGAGCTTCGTGACTGTATATAATAGACTGTGGTATTAGCGACGTCTGTGAGGTGGGGAATTAACAGCAAGCAAAGATCATATCAACACAAAAAAGCTTTTGTAAAGACACAGATGTCCAGCACAGCACATGAATGAACGAGATACTGCTGATACAGAAGATACTCAACCAGTGGATCCTAAGGGCTGTCCACATTCCACTACACGTCTACTACACTTCGTGATGGCTAGACGTACAATAAACCAATACAAGATGCAATATTTAAAAACATATAACCTAAATACTGTTTATACTACGATAATGGTTGAAAAATATAAAGACTACAGTTATATAGCACCACGTTTCTGTTTATATGTTTTTAAGTTTAAATGTACTTCATAATTTTACATTTTAAAATTTCGCATTTTAATTTTAAATGTGTTCAATTACGCACTTTAAATTATAGAACAAAACATGCTCAAAATTCAAGCGAAAACGTTAATGTAAAGTTGTACATCAAGACGAAAGCATACAAAATAAATGCATAATTAGCTTAACTTACATAAATATGCAACACCTGTAAAATGGTTATAGCAGTCATGGGTCCGGTGTAGAAATTGGTTATCACTGTTGTGCCCAAGGATTATGATAAGCAATCATAACTTTGTTGTGACCATAAGCAATATATTTTCACTTTATTTGAAAGTAATGAAATCGTACTTATTAAAATATTCACTTGAAGACATGCCTTTGAGATACGACAGAGATCGCTTCCTGTTTCGACAGATTACTGTACAGTTTACTGACGTCAGCAGAAGCTGAAAGTCCAGTCCTTGAACAAGACAGAAATGCATACACCTGCATTTTACTCGCACGAAGTCAATCTTAGCAACAGCTGACATATAACGAAAGATACATGTATTATACAGCGTCTCTCGCGAGACATTTTAATTGGCGAATCATTCCGGTCTCGATTTCTATTGGGTAAAGCAAAAACAGAGATTGAGTCGTGAGCGTTCCTTAAATCTGTATTGTTCTAAGTGACGACCGGAAACGCCGATTTGAAATAATGGTTAAGCGTGGTGTTTAGTGAATGCAATACCGTCTTTTTAGGAGATTCGCGGGTAAAATAGCGTCACTCTGTTACGTCACAAAGGACGCGGTTCCAGAACTTATAAATGGACATGAAACGTCCAAAACGCGGTCATTAGTTATTGGTCAAGACAGTGGTCACGCAGTAGCTGTCGTAACTTCCCGACGTCCAGGAAGAAATTCAGGGAATGGCATCATCTGTGAACAGCACCAGGGTTCGCCCTACTATCTACTGTAAGTAAAATCATCAGTTCAATCTTTAGACTTTTCATTTAACTACGAGGGGGATCCAGGAAATAACGACCGTTCGCGCATACCTGCCGCGCAGCTGACTCCCCTTCCTTGTTTGAAGGTCAACTGGCTTCCTTAACATGTGTTCTCATAATGTTGTGAGTACTGGTTGCAACAAGTCGCCATTGTGCATTTTGTGTTACTTCAAAATGAACGACGTGATTGATAATCCCGCTGACTGTGAGGTGAGGAGTGTGATTCGATTTTTGAATGCCCGACATTTGAAACCTGCAGAAATTTACCGGCAATTGAAAGAAGTGTATGGTGATACTGTAATGAATGAAAGAAATGTGAGAAAATGGTGCGAAATGTTCAACAATGGGCGAACAAAATGTCCATGATGAAACTCACCCAGACGCCCATCACTCATCACAGAAGACCTGAAGACTAAAGTGAACGACAGAATCTTGCAAGACAGGCGCACATCACTCGACGAATTGCATATTGCCTTTCCTGACATTTCTCGTTCTTTGCTTGGTGAAATTGTGTCTCAACATCTTGGCTACCACAAAATCTGTGCACGATGGGTTCCACGGCAACTGAGTGACCAACACAAAACTCAGAGAATGGCCTCAGCATTGACATTCTTGATGCGATATCACACAGATGGAGACGCCTTTCTTAATCAAATTGTGACTGGTGATGAGACCTGGGTGTCTCACAACACCCCAGAGACCAAGCGCCAATCACGTCAGTGGCATCATCCCTCGTCACCCAAGAAACCGAGAAAATTCAAACAGACTCTCTCTACACAAAAAGTCATGGCTACTGTCTTTTGGGATCGCAAAGGTGTTCTTTTGCTGGATTTCATGCCAAAAGGCTCTACGATCAATGCAAATCGTTATTGTGAGACTTTACGAAAACTACGGCGAGCCATCCAAAACAAGAGACGAGGAATGCTTTCGAGAGGAGTTGTGTTTCTTCACGACAACGCCCGCCCGCACACTGCTGCTTCAACTCGAGAATTGCTGGATCAATTCGGTTGGGAAATCTTTGATCATCTGCCCTATAGTCCAGACCTTGCTCCTAGCGATTTTCACCTTTTCACTAAGCTGAAAGACTTTCTGGGTGGTAAGCGTTTTGGAAGTGATGAAGAGTTGAAGAAGACAGTGAGCACCTGGCTTAATGAACTGGCGGCAGAGGAGTATAACACGGGAATTCTAAAGCTAGTGAACAGATACAACAAATGTTTAAATGTAGGTGGTGATTATGTAGAGAAGTAAAGGAAGCTTCAGTTATGTAACAGACTTTGTTTTTTTCAAATAAATATATATTTTTTTAATTATTACAACAAAACGGTCGTTATTTCCTGGATCCCCCTCGTAGTTCATCTTGGTACTTTAGAATTAACAGAAATTTTCATACTTTCTAAATCGTTCAATCTCAGTATTTAAAATTCTGTCTGTAGTAATTTGATATCTTGTTAATAAACTTAGTAATAGTGAATTTCTACACTTGTGATTATTTCGAAAGCCTGAGATCACATTCTAAGTAGGAATCCCTCATATCCATAAGCAAGTACAGTTTATAAATCATATCAGAGAGTTAGGAAGTATAACGCAGTGTCTGATTCGTTTGTGTTATCTTGATAGAGAATATAATTCGCGATTATCTCAAAGATAAGCCATCCGCCCTTGTCGTGGCAAGTGGCACGACAAAATACTGGTGTCAGATGTCAGATGGTATAATAAATACTGGTGTCAGATTGGGTACAACAAAAATTGGTGTCAGAAATGAACCTAACATCACTATTTTACACTAAACCTTGTTTTGAAATTAAGACAAGTACTGTCTGATAATAAATCAACAAAAAATTTTGAGGGTTATCCACAAATAAGACAATTTATAAAGAAAAAGAGTTGCACTATTTCTCAATGCACTGGAATGGGTCATAGGTCTTGTGTATAATTCTACGATCTTCCATTGAGAAGCTGAAAAAAAAGTAGCCTAGTTTAATTGAAAGTGAAAATAAGAAATGTGTTTTATTTAAATTATGTTTATTTGTCACAAAATTGACGGAGCTATTTTCTTCCTTCCGCATCATGAATAAACTGCACTAAGGTTTCGATTAAGTGAATCGATATATCTCAGTGATTGTAATTGTTCAAAGTGAGGTGCAGGAAAATGTTAAGGCACAAAATTTATATAGAAATACAAGATATAATAGGCGAAAGGGATAAGTGGCCTTTGTACAACAGAAGAATACTAGGGACCAGCGACTTAAAATACAAAGACCATTTGCCTTTAACAGTTTTTTTTTTTCGGAAATGGCTGCCCTATGGATTTGCTCCTAGAATTTATTGAAAGTATCAGACCACGAACGATAACCCATAAAAAGACAGCCAAGTTTCAAGGATTGTGGCAGTGGCTACAGCGATGCGTCAAAGAGAAAAGAATGGACATTTTAAAGAAAAGGACTTACTTCGACATGATTTTGGGAAGAGTTGTAGACTTATGTCCAGATGACCCTTAGGGTCGATTTCTAAAACACGGACAAAATCGTGGTTCCAAAACTCGGCTTTTAAACCGCGATTGAGGTCTGAATCCTTATGTGATTTCTAAAACGAAGTCGAGACCAGGCTTGAGAAGAAACCGAGGTTCGTGTGTTTTATATATGGCAACGCAGCTAAGAATCGATTTTTATTCTTGTAAACAGTCGATATTAGAAAAAATGAACATCGGGATTAATATTTTTATTGAATTCCAGTAAGTCACATTCTTTTGTTCTCAGCTAAGGTATTGTTATATTTGCTAATTTACAGAATATATGTGCGTTTAAAATACTAGCATTAATTAATTATAGGGAACTGATTTTTAGGTATCAGAATTATATTTCCTAAATAATTAGCACAATTCGAACGTTTATGTTGTAGTTTATCATTTGTTCATAGTTACTGCCAGTATTAACTATCTGAAAACCTGGGTCAAACGAATCAATAACCTAAATATTAACTGGATTAAAGTTGCAATTGAAACTAAAATATTATATGGTTCTATTTTCACATATAATAGGCCTACTACGTGGAAAGCCCCAGTAGCATAAAACTTAAAATAACAAGACAAAATCACACTTGCTTCATACATATTCTTGTAGGCCCACATCATATTCGAGTATTAAATAAAATGTCCAGAACTACTGTAGTGACTAAGAATTAAGTTACATCGTCTTGTAGACATAAAGGTGTAATTAGTGTAAAATATTAGGCCTATATCTTACTTCCCTCAAAGCAACAAGAAGATGTAAAAAACTTGTCAACCTGGCGCCTCTTGCATTTCATTGCATTCTTGCTAAATTTTGCGTTGATTCGTTCGAAAATCGAAAATATTCGCCTGAAATTATCGTCGTTATATAGTTACAAAGGATTATTCCTGCCTCTCATCACTCTAATCCGAGATTTAATATTTGTAATCGCAAATTTTCCTTTCATAGTCATCCAGCTGATCTACTTCCTACATCTTGTATACATTAAGCCATGGTTTTAAACCTGCCCCAGCCGTGGTCTCTGCTTCAGACCATAGTTTCGAGCCATGGCTCAGAAAAATGAAAAAGACCTCGTTTCATAAATCCAAACGTGGTTTAAAGCCATGGCCGTGGTCTAGACCTCGTTTTAGAAATCGATCCTTAACGTTTAACAGTGGTCCAGGGTGTATTTTTATTTTAAATAAATAAATAATTTAAGTAGCTTACGAACTATGCATTATATATAATAGGCAATTTTGGTGTATGCATTAGAAATAATAGAACTGCAGGCTATTACTTATGTTATCGTTCTGAAATATGTTGGCTCATGTTCCTGTATGTCTCCTTTGCAGTTCTCCCATCCCAAATAGCTGTCACTTTTTCCTATCAATCTCATATCTTGTAAAGTACTTAACGTATTCTCATTGCCGTTTGAAAAGGTTTGGATAATATCCAATATACCTCTAATATCCACGATTGTCTGAAAATTGATGTTGAAACTTCCGCGCTTGTCATCTGTTACGTATTAATGCACGTGAGCAGAGCCTTCTTCAGTTACAAGCCGGAGCCATATGTTGGCAACACTGTAATTAACTGTCACCTGGAGGCCTAATATCCAGAACACGTGTTTCTGCTAATGTCGATTTTCAGAGTAAATTAATGTTACAATATACTGTAAGTGTGTGTCGATGGAATTATGTTCGCTGTCGTACCAAACGTTAATTGTTGATGTATTATAAACTAAGTGCGTGTTGGCGATAAAAACAAAACAATAAATGAAAATATGGCTGCAGTCTTTGGCAATTTTTACGGTTATTATTAATGAAAAATATGATTGACAATTTACTTATAAATATTAAATATTTATAAACTATTTTTATAGTTTCACTTATGGTTTGTGGTTATCAAATTACTTTTAGCCAAATTTTTGGATCTTTTAGCCTGTTATATCAATAAAGTTAATTTCCATATATTTTCAATTTCATTGTAAACAGCTGTTTTGTGATCCCATAAATGTTGCAATAAAACAAAGATTCGGAATGCCTGCTATACATCAAACTGTCTATATTTGTAGATGCAAACATTCACTTTGTTGGTTTTAACAAGAGTTTTTGATTAATATTATTTCTTTTCTAATAATTAAGTTATAAACATCTTTCTTTTCACTTCGTATTTTTACAGGATTTAAAGTTCACTGAGTTTACAGTTAATTGCACATATTTAATAGATAATGATGTTCAGTTTTGTAAATCATATTATAAAGTAAATGAAAAGTATGTTTCAGTAATTTTTTCAAAACTAGATATTTATAATTTAAAGGATGGTTTATTTAAAATTATTATTTTAGAAAATTTGTAACAAATAATTTATCATAACAATAGTTTATGGTGACTGGCAGGTTCAAACTAAAACATGGCTTCAACAAACATCTCAAATACTTATAGAAAATTGAACGACAGATAAACACATGAAATTAAAATGTTTAACATATCCTGTGACCTTTCATCTTGCAGATATTCCTCTCTAGAAACAACATAAAGCGGCCAAACATTGTCAATTTACTACCTACATAATGGTTAATTGATTGGAATAGGGTTTTGCGAAAGTACGTTCTTATTTGACTTATTTTTGATACAAGTAACATTTCTTTAAGTATTTATTTATTTTCCCTTGTACCGTCAATAAAAAACACGCATGCTTTTAATTTTTTTTTTTTTTTTAAGTTATAAGTGGCTGTATGCAAGTACTTTTTACATTGTGATTTCTGAAACTCAAATAAAATACCATTTCGCATTCCGTAATAAATTACGTACATCAATACACTTAATCTTGATCATATGCACTTAGTTTTGTATCAATTAATGTCGAAAATGTACATGTGACAACGAAATCAAAGCACTAAAACGTCAAACGTCATGTCTTTATTTCGTCTCCGCCCGCCTCCACTCAGCGTTGCCAAATCTACCCATGCTCCGGCTTTTAACTGAAGATGGCTCTGGTGTGAGGCTTTAATGCCAAGAATGTACGACGCCATTCCAACGCAATGAGAAATAGTGCAACTCTTTTTCTTTATAAATTGTCTTATTTATGGATAATCCGCAAATTTTTTTGTTGATTTTTTATGAGACAATACTAGTCTTAATTTCAAAACATGGTTTAGTGTAAAATAGTGATAATCAATTTCTACGCCCGAGCTGCAGTCATTATGCAGGTCATGCGAGGGTTACATTTCCTAGTTCATCTACCGCACATGCTCGTCTAGATAGCTAGATGTGGTAGAGATAGGCCTACTTACACCTTCATCTCTCGTGGCCATTTCTGTCTCTGGTGGGGCTGCTATTGATGTAGCTAAGTTGATTCAGTAATCCTGTAAACATTGATTTACTGTCAATTATTTCATGTTAGGAGTTCATAAAACAACACCATTATGAGACAGAGTTGACTTCAAAAGCCTGAATATGCAATATTCGAGTTTTTATAGCACGAGACACTGAAGTTTTTTTGACGAATAAAATGAAAAAGTGATATAATTTACAGAGGGATGGTAGTTTGGAGTCAAGGTAGAGTATCCACCGGCCACTGGACGAATATTGCACACTTTTATAATTATAATAATAATAATAATAATAATAATTTATTAACCTGACAGAGTTAAGGCCGTATATATTCTTTAGTCCACTCAACCAGGAATAAAACTGCGTTACAAAAACACTACAAATTTACAAAGTACACAACAATTTTACACACAATAATAATAATCCGTGGCGCTTTGTGGTGAAGGGCCTAGACAAACCAGCCGGCTGCTGGCCTCACGCCCACATGCCGAAGCAGAGATGGACGATCATCCAACCAGAATGGAGGTATCGTGTGGCTAGCACGATGATCCCCCGCCATTATAGCTGGCATTCGCAACCGGATTTCGCTACCTATCGTTCCCCAAGTGCATCACGATGCTGGGTGGGCACCAGTCCCATACACTTTTGGCCGAAATTTCATGAGAAAATTTCTTCCCCATGAGGACTCGAACCAGCGCGCATTCCGTAACGCGAGTCCCAGGCAGGATGCCTTAGACCGCGACATGTTGACGGTATGGCGCGGGACAATTTTACACAAAACTGAATAAAATAATAATAAAATGTAAACAACGATAATTTAGGATAAGTAGTAAGCATAATAAAATGTGAACAGCAGGTCAAAATAAATGAGACATGCAAAGTATAAAAAATAAGACAATTATTGCTGATAATAATAATAATAATAATAATAATAATAATGATAAAAATAAGAATAGTAATAATAATAATGATAATAATAATACTAATAGTAGTAATAAAATAATGCAGTACAAAGATACAATGAATACAATATTTTTAAGTACACGCAGTAAGGAAAATTATGATTTTATATATCTCAACTTATCACATTATAGATATACCATTATCGGAAAATATGAAAACAAAAATATAAAATAAGTTAAATATCACTAGAACATAAAAAAGAATTGTGAATACGTGGAAACATGCTGAATACGTGGAAACATTGCCAATGTGACGCTATAAATCAATTTTCAACACTTTTATTACAACCACAACAGATTTCAATTTTTACTGTACTATACAGAGTGTCTCATTTATCTTGTGCACCTATTATAACTATTTTGTTTGGATAGGTATTGGAATTTTTGTTTCTGAGAGTTATGTTACAACGAAGGGCTAACATGAGTGTGGAGATTTGGTGCATGTAACTACATTATGGTACACGATACACGTGACGTCATCAATTTTTCAAATGTTACATTGATTACATACATTAAGACGAGTTAAAAAATATATCAGCATGTCACCTTCCCAATCAATAACAAGAAAATGCAAAATGAATGCCATCAGAATGTGTCGTTTTTGTGGTGCACCAATCAGCTTGTGCATTAACTTACACAAAACGAAAGACGACTGAGCGTCGTGTGGTGTGTGTTTGCTCTCTTAACATGTAAACAAACCACAACAACTGTCGACGCCACAATCCTAGTACAGCGGCCTCCACGTTCTCCGGACCCTTCGCCACTCGACTTCTTCCTGTGGGGAACTGTACCAGAACATTCTGACAACACCAGACGACATGCAGCAACGCATTCGACAGGCTTGTGTGTCCATTCAACCAGCAACATGCCGGACAGTCATACGATCTTTCGGGAAACGCCATCGAATGTGCATTAATGTGAATGGTCACAATTTGAAACATCTTCTGTGACTCTCAAAGCATAACATTATCAGATTGGAAGTACGTTTTTGTTTTGTTTTGTTGTTATTGATTAGGAAGGTGACATTGTGATACATTTTTGAACTCGTCATAATGTTTCTAATCAATGTAACATGATTAAAGTATGTAGTGCTATTTGAAAAATTGATGACGTCACGTGTATCTTGTACCATAATGTGGTTACATGCACCAAATCTCCACACTCATGTTAGCCCCTTGTTCTAATGTAACGCTCAAAAAACAAAAATTCCAATACCTATCCAAACAAAAAAAGTTATAAGTGCACAACATAAATGGGACACTCTGTAGGCTAAGTATGGAATTATCACTGCATTAATCCATTGATTCATTGATAAAACACACGCTTAACTAAATGTAATTATGCAGAATGGAGATAAAAGACGTTCGCTATCAACTTCCACTTCTTCCAGTAGAGTTCTCGACACGTATACCACCAAGGCGGGTAACATTTGCAAAAGAAATGATACTAAATTTGAGGTATGTTACTACAGGGCTGTAGTATTATGTGACAGGTTAGGTTAGGTGTGAATTATGTGACAGGTTACGTTAGGTTAGAGTAGGTGTGTATTATTATGAGACAGGTTAGGTTTGATTAGGTGTGTAGTATTATGTGAGAGGTGTTGGAAATACTGAAACCCACTGTCACATTAATGAAATATGGCCATATTCTTCATTGATGCAAGATGATTTTCGTACATATGCAAGGTACGTATTTAGGGCGCGTAGGGTGGGCTTATAGCTCTTCCAATGATCACATCAGTTTGTAGTAATCTATACTACAAATCCAAGGCATTTCCAAGGTATTTCAGCATGTTCATATAGTGGCCGGGCCATAACCTTCACCCAGTTTGGAATATGAAGACTTCACATAAGATATCAGTTGATTTCAAAACATGGGATACATTTCAGAACACGGATTCCTTCCTTTCCCTTTTACTTCAAAATTCCAACCTTGTGCACACAAAATAAATTATTGGCATTGATGGCCTTTTCGTAAGCATGACAATGCGGATTTGACAAACGCAGACAAATCTGCTCTTTTTTAGTAGGTCTATTTCAAGATATAATTGTCAGTGAGGAATCAGTATACTGAAATCTTCCCAAAAACATGATAAAAATGCAATGATTTAATCCGGAGTTATTGTACAGCTCCGTCTTTGCATAACATGTCGCGAACGCCATATTGTGCAACTCTTACCATTCTTGTATCAGACTGATTTGTTACGCGTAAGTGAACCAATGTAGCACGGTGTCATGTATTTACGGCACTCTTAAAGGTTCGAAAATGCTAATCTTCATGAATAAGATAATTATATTAGAAATTACTTGAATAAATGTAAATCTCTTTTATCACGTACTTCCTCCTTATCCGTCATTTTATTCTAACGATATCGTAACTAGCGATGGGTCGTTCATGAACGAACTAGTTCATTTGAACGACTCGTTCAAACGAACTGCTCATAGTTCGTTCATTATTTTTTGAACTAATAGTTCATATACAGTTTGCCGTCACAATTGAACGAACGAACGAACACTGAATGGACTGAATTACCAACTGTAGTTGAATACATACGTCAAGTGACTTTGAGTTGTTTTGCGCTTGCATACTGAGTGATTAACAGAATTTTTATAATAAATTGGGGAAGTGCAAACATTCGTGTTTTATAACTTTAATAGCGCTCAATGATACCGTACACATTTCTCTTCACCATGTTCACACACGATTCACGATTCGTTCATTCGCTGTAACTAAATGTCATGTGTGGTGTGCTGTAGATGCAGTGCAGCCAACTCTACCAGATAGGTTCCGACTAACTACTATAATCTAACTGTACTATAGAATCTCCTAAACTGATGCGAAAATCTGCCAGGAAATAATGTTGTGTATTTAATTTTATAACTATGTTTACTGTGAAGAATTAATCCACTTGAGTCAATATGTATTGTAAAAACTTAGAACTTTGGCATAATTCACACAGCATTCAGCCAGCAGATGAATCCCACTTCTATTTTAACACATTTGGGACAAATACCTGTTTTGTGCATGAATTAACGTATACAATTACAATTCACTGCATACAAGCATATTTTCCAGCTTTTATGAAATTCAAATCTGTCAGAATCAGCAGTGAATTGGCAACACTGTGTAGATGTTCTGTCTTAATATTTCATAAAATAATCGATTAAAATATTATCTTGCAAGAAAAGATCGGTTGGTATGTTATTTATCTGCAATAAGGAAGGGAGAAGTTGTGTTTCAAGGAGACTTTTTTTGTCCTAGTTGTCCGCTTTATATGAAGGGACAGGGAGGAAATGAGAGAAAAGGTTATGTTCGCTATTCTCTCACTATATCTTTAGGTCAGAACACATTGCTATGCCATCTGTTGACGATTTCATTCACTACCATTAGTGATACTGGCATTTGAAGTGCGCACGAATGTGCGTTTTGTGCGATATTGAACTACTTAGTTCCTATTAGTTCATTTGAAAATGAACGAACTAGTTCATTTGAACGACTCAATGTTCTCTTTTAACGAACGAACTAGCTCTTATCAATGAACTTTTCGCCCAACGCTAATCGTAACGTCTACTTGGAGATCTTAGTGGCTGTGGTCTGTGTTTTTATGGAATGTCTGACTGATGCCCAAATGACAAAATTGTCGCCTGCCTGCTTATTGTATTGTATTGTATTTATTCATTCCCTGTACAATCTATTACAAATTATAGGTTCGTCATTAGGTATAAACACAAAATACAAACGCAAAATAAACACACACCCAAAATAAGATTTCTAGTATGAATTTAATTTTAACACACTTAAGTTTTCCAAAGAATAGTAAAACTACAAAAAGACACAATAAATAACAAGATAATTGTATAATACATTTTCCGTTTACAAGGCATTGAATAAATAGATTAACATAGATTAGGTAAAACAAGATAGTCTTACATTATTATTAATATTATTTGGAGAAAAAATTATGTGCAACAGTAATGAAGTTGGTATTTTGCTTTATAGCTTTAATGTAAGAAATCAGTGATTTTGAACGGCATGGACTGAAGCAGAATAGTTTTTACCCTGGTTTTGAAACCTTCATAATTTAAATGTTTAATATCCCTAGGTATCTTGTTATATAATAAGATACCTGTATGAGAAGTACTGTTGAAACTTTTCGTAATAGTATGACAGTTTATATGCAAGTTGTTGGCAGTTCTTGTGTTATGGTTATGAATTTCAGAGTTCCTTTTAAAATAGTTGAGATTCTTATGCATAAAGCAAACAGTTTCTAGGATGTAGATGCAGGGGAGTGGTAAAATATTTAATTCTTGAAAAAATTCTTTGCTTGGAGTGCATGTAAGGACTTGTTTTATTATTTTTATTATCTTCTTTTGAAGTTTAAATATTTTTATAGCTTCAGAGGACATGCCCCAGAGTATTACACCATATTCTTAACATATTGCACAATTAGATTTAAACTATAGTACGTCGTTAACTAATATGAAAAAAAAATCTTTTAAAGGGATAAAATATGCTTTGAAAATCTATACGTAGGCTACGCTTGCCATGCAAGTCATAATTTGTCATCTTCAGCTCTAGATTAAATTGACTACGCGGTTATGTCAAAATAATACGAGTTCAGAGATGCAAACTTCCTTATATGTATATATAATGAAAGTATTTTATCAATGAAATAGGTTTGTTCCAGCAAGGAATTGAGACTAGTTACGAACTAACAGGGCCACCGACAGAATTTGTGGGCCCCTATGCAATACTGTACTCGGATCCCCGTTGAAAAAAGTAACAATTACAAGTTACCAGTTATTCTAACCATAATAATTATTTGCAAAATAAATAAGAGATAACCCCATAAACAGATACGAACTTAAAAATATACACTTCTATTACATTGAAAACTTTTAGCAAAACTTCACATTAGCGCAATATACTATTTTCATAAAACATTATTCCTAAACATGTTATTTCTAACTTGCAGTCCAACATCAACAAACAACTCTCCTTGACTTCACTGGTGCAAAATCATTAATTATATCATCAAAATTTAAAGACCTATCAAGATCGCTCTCCAGACTAAGGAGGCCAAGGTTAGGCCTACTCAGTCGTTCTTGACACATTGTTGATCTGAATACATTTTTTTATTTCCTTCAATTTGTTGAAGGTTCTTTCAGCATCAGCAACTGTCACAGGAATTGTAGAGAATATTGTAAAGACTATATAAATATTTGGAAATAAACTGTCCAGTTTTAATTCCCTCAGACTGTTTTTTAGGAGATTCATAGGTTTCAGTGGGGTTGGCCCTAAATTAGAGGCATGAATTAATTTTAAATTCTTCGACTCACTACTGATCTCTTTGTTAATGTCTTCATAATATTTTTCACGCAGTCTAGCACCCATATTAATATCTTCCAATTTTTTCTGTCTCTCCTTGTATTTTTCAGCTCCCGACTTATGCCTGTACTAGTCCATTCCATTTTGCAATTGAACTATAACCGGTAATGCTAATAAACAGAATTCACTAGATAAACAACAACAAAAAGACGAAAGTTTTGACACGAAACATACAATGTACTGAAATGGAATCGTGATCCTGCGACTTCAGTTTGGAAGAGTCCATTAGCATATTGAAGTGGGCCAGCTGGGATGGTTAAAAAGGACAAGCCAATAAATAATTGAACGTGTTCAGTACAAACGATGGGAACATAGTTCAGGCAAATGCCGGGGCCCTCAATTGTCCAATTGTCGTGTTGGTGAATGTTGATGCGGGAAACCGATGTTCTATTATATAAAGGTCAAATATTTACATGTGAAGTGGTAATTTGTATTAATTCTACTACTGTTGAGTTAATAATATATGTAAAATTTATGTAACAAATGTTCTTACAAAATTTTATAGTACCTGTATGTATCTACGAATAAATATTCATGATAATGAAAAGTAATCAGACTCACTTAATCTGACGGGCCCTTACTGCTCACGGGCCCATATGCCCCCTTTGTCTCCCTTCTCGGCGGCCCTGCGAACTATTATCGGTACTGAACATCTTTCGACGCATGGTTATAAGTAACTTACATTCTAAGAACTAAAGCGCTTTCAGAATAAGAAGGCATATAAGGCGGAGTTAGTTCAGGCTGGTCTATGTAGACAAGCCAGTGACAGTGAAGTGGTGTTGCCTAGTTAAATCGTCGCGAAGTCCCGCTGAAGCATTGCGTATTAGTTTCTTTCTTGTGCGCACAATAGTTATTGCTAGGAATGAATTTTAAGCTGTGCCATTCGATAGAGCTACACATACTGAAATCAACTGTACAAGAACGGCAATTGTATCTCAACTGGTTCGCGTGTTATCAGTTTAAGACTAAACAGAGATATCCAACCTACATCATAGAACACATTTTGCTCTGAAGTCTCTCTCTGTAAACGAAGATAGAATCCGTTTATTTTCAAATTCAGATGTGGACTGTTTTCTCTTGTGTGATGTGTAACTTACCGTAACAATGTCTCTTGAAGGGATTGCAATTGGCTCTGGTGTTTCATCTGTTAAACGCAAAAGGATAGTCCTATACTCACAAGCGAGGAGTATGTTATTTTCTGTACATAATTTTTCTAAAGGACTAGCTTATGATGCAGTGCGTGTACGTTTTTCACAAACAAAGAATCTGACTGCAAAGGCATGTCGTTTAGGAGTGCACACGTTATCTCATATTCTCGGACAGGACAAAGGGACAATTAAAATAGGTGATATACTTGAATTTACCTCTCCTGGAAAACAACGCAAAACAAACGTGTTAATTATTTGTAAAATTTTCAGAACCGTGTATTACTTCATCGTACGATATTTGAAATATATTAGTAGTATGTGTTACCAGTGCCATTATAATAGAACATGGAAAGAAGAAGAAAGCTGAGAATAACCATAGGTACGATTTTCACTTTTTATTGTAATATTATACATGGTATAAGACGAAATATTGCATAAGCATATGAGATACTTGGATAATATTGTAAACATAAACACCCCTGCATCTTTTTCCATGAATTATACGAAGAGTATTGACAACCTTCTTCCTTAAGAGCATTAGAAAACTTTATAAAATTAAGCACAATAACTACATTTCACTTTTAAAATAAATACAGGCATGTTAGGAACGAGGAAATTTTAAATTCCAAAACTCAATTTCTATTTTAAAAACCTTTCGTTTATTTTTATTTTATTGTGTTATTTTACGACGCTTTATCAACATCTAGGTTATTTAGCGTCTGAATGATATGAAGGTGATAATGCCGGTGAAATGAGTCCGGGGTCCAGCACCGAAAGTTATCCAGCATTTGCTCGTATTGGGTTGAGGGAAAACTCCGACTGGGATTCGAACCCGGGTCACCTGGTTTCACGGTCAGACGCGCTGACCGTTACTCCACAGGTGTGGACAAAACCTTTCGTTATATATATATATATATATATATATATATATATATACGTTTTTCTAATATACAATTTTATCTTCAATATATTAACGATATTATTGAGTTACGGTTTTCATATTCACTTCTGTATAACTACTTTCACTCGTAGGTTTATATTGCCACAGGCCAGAGTGATAGAACATAGAATCCTGGACCTCTAGGTAGGTATAAGCTTGAGGATTAAATTAAATTAGATAGGCTTGATT